>CAUYRT010095972.1:0-21253 GCA_963574885.1 Lepilemur ruficaudatus
AAACACACAACTGAGATATATATCTGTACATATAGATATAATCACTGGGTAATTTCTTTCCATAATAATAGCGAAATAAGTGCTATCATAAAAGATATGTACAGCTGGGCATGGTGTACTGTGCTTGTAGTTCCAGCTACTTGGGAGGCTGAGGCAGGAGGATCCCTTGAGTTCAAGAGCTTGAGGCCAGCATGGGCAACATAGCTAGACACTACCCCACCCCCCGCAAAGATATATGCACCGCATAAGGGGGTTAATACGATTCTGATGGGGGAATCATAAAAGACTGCGTGGAAGAGAAGGCATGGATAGGCTTTCTTCAAGCATATAGGCGTGGGGTGGGGCAGGGTGCTGGAATCTGTAAGAAAGTCTGTTACGGTTAGAACACATAAAAGAGGAAAGAGAACTTGGGGCTTTCGATGCCAGGCTAAGGAGTTTAGAATTTTCTGTGGGCCAAGGAAGGCTCTGAAGAGGGAAGAGTCACATGATCTGACCTGTGTTTTTGAAAGATCACCCAGGCCATAGCATAGGGTGGATAGGGTGGAAAAGTTGTGTACATCAGAGATGAGACGGAACGGGCTTGGTGAGCAAAGAAAGGTTGACTCAGGAGGGTCAGCACCATAGCCTCTGGGTAGGTCAGGTGGACCTGACTTGGTGTAAGGGGTTAGCTCTGGCAGGGAGAGAGGGAGTGAGAGAGGAAGGCTCTGGTCAGTGCAGGAGAATGCCCTGTCCTTAAACAAAACAGGGAGGAGCAGGGCAACGGTGGAGGCAGATGCGACGACGAAATAGTTCAAGGTTAGGCCTCGAGGTGGTTACGTCCAGTAAGGGATTGGACGCACGAAGATGGCACTCAGAGCAAGAGCTGGTCCAGTTGCCCCCAAAAGTCTGTAGAATGGTGGGATTTGAAGTGAAATCTTGACGGGGTGAAGAGGTCTACCGCTTTCCGGAGCCAGGTTTAAAAATCTCCCCTTCTTGTAACAGCGTGTGAGTCTATGGACAGTCCAGGGTACTTAAAGGCTGCGTCTGCTAGGCCGAGGGATGCAAGCCGTAATCGCAAAAGGGAAAGCGCACAAGGAAGAGGTTTGCAAGGAGCCACGTCCGTTTGGGAGGATCGGGAGTTCTAGTCCTGCGGCTCCAGGTGCCCTGGGCCTAGGAGTGCGTGCAGGCCGGCTGGAAGGCCGAGCCGCAGGCCCATGGTCCGCTAGCCGACGCGTGCCGAGAGACTCTGCTCGCGGAACGGCCAGCGGAAGGAGCCCTGCCCTCGGCCGGCGCCGCGCGCCAGCCAGCCAATCAGCGCGCTCCCTGCGCAGGCCGGCCGGCGCTCTGGTGACGCGCAAGGCCGGCTCTCGCCTGCAGCCTTTTGGCGACGGCCCCTCCCGCACTCGCCTGGCCCGTTAGCTGCGCGCCGCGCCTCTTGTGCGACGGCCCCTGGGCGGCGGCGCGTGCGGGCGCGGCCTTGGCGCGCCCCCTGGCGGCCCGGCGGGGCGCTGCGGGCGCGGCGCTGACCCGGAGGCGGCGGCGGCGGTGCCCGGATGGAGGCACGTCATTGTCCCCCGCCGGGCGGCTGGGCTGTGTGCGGCGGCAGCGGCGGCCGAGGGGGATGGAGCGAGCGCCGAGCCGGGTCAGGTAAGCTCCCGCCTCCTTCCCGCCTGCCGCAGGCTGGCGTGGGGGCTCGTGGAGCGCCCCGCTCGCCTCGGCCGCAGCTGGCCCAGGCGACCCTCAGCCGGCGCGGCCCGCGGGGGGCTGGCGCGGCCCCTCGCGCGCCGCCCCCTCCGCAGCCGCGGGCCGCCCGGGACCCCGCCGCGCCGGGGGCAGCGCCGCCACCGCCCGGCCGGGCCAGGCCGCTGCGGAGGGGGCGGCGGCCGCGGCGGTCGGGCGCCTGGAGCACTGGGCGGCTCGGAGAGGCCGGGCCCCCTGGTTGCCATGGACACTGCTCTCCCACCCCCACCCGGCCCCAGCCCGCCCCCTCGGCCCGTGGGCTGGGCGGGCTGGCTGGAGGCTCCAGGGCGGCCTGGCCAGCTCGGGTCGGCCGGGTGGGCGTGTGCTGGCCGCGGACCGTGGAGCCCGGCCCGCCTGCCGCCCCCCGCGTGGCTGCCACCTCCCGCCCCCGAACGCCCCTTGGAGTCTGGGCTCGCCTCCCCACCCCCACTCCATCCCTAACAGAGACACAAACTTTCCCACCCCGGGCGCCCCCTCCTCGGCCCGCCCTCGCGGGGCCGAACACCTGGCTCCTCCGCCGAGTGTCCGAGTTGCCCACGCCGGCAGCCCGGGCAGAGCGGCACCCCGAGGGGAGGCTGCGGCGGGCGCGGAGGGAGGAGGAGCCGGGCGGCGCGTCCCCAAAAGCATGTGTGCCTCCGTCACGTTCTTTATCTTCGGGGCAGGAAAAGCCAACTTACCTGGAAGGCGGGGGGATCAGTTTCAGATGTTCGAAATGAACATTTGACGGGACAAGTTTTACAATCTAGGACTTTAACCTGTCTGTAATGAATGCAGTTCAGATTACTTTTGTTGAATAGCTCTTATATTCACGGAGGCCTTAGGGCTTGCTTGTTTATGGGAAAACATGTTGGTTATTTAAAGTAAATACACTCAAATAATAGTAAAACGGTTTGAAAAACTGTTTAGTTAACGTGTCTTTTTCAAGGTAACAACAATGTTGTAGATTCTCATACTTTTTTTGTAGAGTCTTAACATTTTTCGAAGAGTTGTAAGTTTTAAACATAATTTTACTCTTTTTACTGTATTACTCATTCAATGTGTCTAGGGGGTATGAATAATCAGTTTCGTTTATTTGTTTTTAATTAGAGTCAGTTTCACTTTCTTTTCTACATCATTGATTCAAGTCTACAGTATTTGGTTTGTGAAGTTTAAAGCTAGTTGTTTTGTTTACTTAAATATCAGTAAAATCAAGGTTGTGTCTTTTTACAGCTTGTGTGTTTTTCTCTTAAGATGGAAATGCTACTAGAACGTGGATTACATTGTTTATGAAGAAACAGTGTAACAGTTTCTTTTAAATGTGTTGATATTAATTATTGCCTCAGTGTATGTGCAGCGGCACAATGTTTAAATAGTGATATTCTTTTAAAAATGAAAAAAGAGTAATGCATTCTAGCATTTGATCATCACAAGGGAGACATGCTACATAAAGGACTGGGAATTTTAAGGCTTTTGGGTAAAAGATTGTAGTACTCATAGCAAAGGAAACACTTGTGAAGTCTCCTTCCTCTACACACATCCAACCTTGATTCATGTTTTTGTTGTTACTTTTTATTATTTTTTTTTATTTGGTAGAAAAGGGAGCTCTCTATGTTGCCCAGGTAGGATTGGAACTCCTGGGCTCAAGTGATCTTCCTGAGTAGCTGGGACTACAGACACACCTCACTGTGCACTGTTGTTGTTTGTTTAAAACATGCTCTTGAAACTTTGTGTATAGCATAAATGATGTTGAGAGAAATTTGAACTTTTCATTGAAATAGTTGCTTACAAGTCCTGATATTTATTACAGTAATATTTAGAAGCTTTACTGAGAGTAAAGAACATATAAGCATATGAATCCTAAGTTGTACACAACATTGTTTGACTTCAAGAAAAGTTATGTCAGTAGCAAATGGAGTTGAGTTTGATACCTGATGGCTGAATATACAAATAAAGAATGGATGGTTTGGGTTCGTCTTTGCAAAATTATAATGCTGTATGTTTATTGATGAGTTGAGTTGTGTTTTCCTTAAATTTTTTTCATTTAAGAGGTTTTTTTCCCTTCAAAGAGGTAATTAGAGCAAGTAAAATGGTTTTATTTGGTCATTTGTTAATGATTGTCCTGAAGGGATGTTTATCCTGGGATAATCAGGGTTTCTGCTATTTAATATTATTGTAAATAAGGCTGGATTAACCTTTTCTTATAACTCTTTTTTGGCTTTCTTCTTCCTCTTTCTCTTCCTCCTTTTCTTTTGTTTTCTTTCCTTTGTCCCACCCACACTGTTTCATAATTTCTTTTGACTGTTAGATGAGGAAAGTGTAAATTTATTTGGATGATACAGCTTAAGCTTTCTTTCTGGATGAGGATCATGTATCTTTAATTGATTTAAATTTTTAATTCAGTTTTCTTAGTTTAGTAAGATCTCACATCTTTTCTATTTCTATGTAAGAATCAAAAAACTTTAAAAGTGCACTGTTTTGGGTGGTAATCTTAATTAAAAATTTCCAGCCAGGCACGGTGGCTCACACCTGTAATCCTAGCACTTTGGGAGGCTTAAGCGGGAGGATCCCTTGAGCTCAGGAGTTCCAGACCAGCCTGAGCAAGACTGAGATGCTGTCTCTACTGAAAATAGAAATATTAGCTGGGTGTCATGGTACAAGCCTGTGGTCCCAGAAACTTGGGAGGCTGAAGCAGGAGGCTCTCTTGAACCGAGGAGTTTGAGGTTGCAGTGAGCTTTGATCACACCACTGCACTTTACCTGAGGTGACTGAGTGAAACTCTGTATCAGAAAAAAATTACAATAAAATTGAGGCTTTTAAAATAACAAACTTATGGTGAGCAGTCACTGCATGATAATGTTTGTTTAAGTGACAGGTACATGGATATTTCATTATCCATGCTTCACAGTATGGATTATACTTTTTTGTACTTTACAGTATATTAAATATTTCTTAAAAAAAATTTTAAAGCCTGCTATTCAGAGTTTTTAACGGATTAAATGAGATACAGTATATAAATCACTCAGCACAAGCTGGTGCTAAAAGCAAATGCTAGTTGCTTCCTGTTTCCAGAATTTGTTCATTCATTTGTTTAACATATATGTGGGAAGCTTTCTCTGTACCAGGTCAGGGGATATCAATAAGAACATGATAGAGCAACAGGTAAAACAGATGTGGCATAAATGCTGATGGGCTACCATAGACATCAGCACAAGGATGCTGTGGGAGCTTATAGGAGGGGTTCTAAACCAATCTTGGGGGAAGGAGGTTGTCAAGGAAAGTGTCCCAGAGGAAGTGAATTATAAACTGAGAAATGGCAGTGTTAACTGGCTTGAAGGTGCAGGGATGGAAAAGAGTAGGCAAAGAGCAGCATGTGCAGAGCTTGGAGAGAGCAGGAACAAGAAATGAATTCAGTACGGTGAGAACGCAACATGGGGAGTGTCCTGAGAGGTTCCTAGGTCAGACGGTGCCAAGTCTAGGTGTTGAGATGTGCTGTGGGCAGTCAGGACACTCCTGAGAGATCTTCTTCAGAGGAGTGGCATATCTACATTTGGCTGCTGTTGGGCAATTTCGGAAATATTCCTAAAAGTACTCTGTTGACTAGATGGCATAGCCAGAAGGAAGCCCAGCTGGCACTGTTCAGCCTGGCTCCTAGGGCCAGTTGCTTCATTTTATAGACCCTGTGGATTCTGTCTCATAGGTTCATTATGAAAATTAAGCAAGTTAATGTATGTTCAGCAACTAACACAATACACAGCACACAGAAAATAGTGGCAGCCCTAAGATTTTAAATTAGGATTCAGAGAGAAAATTATAATGAAGTACTTCTGTAATGTGTATCTGTGTTCCAGTTTGATTTCAGTAATGTCACCGGGTTTCATTTAAAAGTCATACATACCATATAAATGAGCCTCTTCAGAAAAATGGGTTTCAAAGGTGAGACTTTCTATAATTATAATTTTTTTAAAAATGTATTTCCTACAATGTCATTTTGGATTTGAAGCACAAAATTAAGCCTAGATTTTTCTCTTCATGTAGTCAGGCCATTTCCCTGAGGAATTATATATGAATTGAAGATTTAGTTAGATGTCTTGGTGTGTATGTTTCTGGTTTTAAGCAATAGAGAAGGAAAAATAGGTACTTAGCAAAAAGAGTTGGAAACTGAAGTACCTGATTATAAACTGAAATATCAGATTTTAGGGTGAATGGAATAGAATGGGAAGTTCTAATCAAATACTTCATTGAAGATTTTAAAATAAAAATTGTTGATACATTCAGATTAGCATGATGCTCAATGTCCCAAGGAAATTCTTATAAAAGTGTTAGAAAATAATGTTGTTTTTATATTTGGGTGATATGTTTGAAAATAATTTAAAATGACTAGAATAATTCTCCAGGATCTGATGGTAGATAAACAATTACTTTTCTCACCTTATCAAACAAATGTGTGCTTTCGTCTTTTGCAGAGTTGAACAATGACCATAGTTGACAAAGCTTCTGAATCTTCAGACCCATCAACCTGTCAGAATCGGCCTGGCAGTTCCGAGGCAGTCTCACCTGAAGACATGGATACAAGTTCTGCCAGCTGGGGTGCTGTGTCTTCATTAAATGATGTTTCAAATCACACACTTTCTTTAGGACCAGTACCTGGTGCTGTAGTTTATTCGAATTCATCTGTACCCGATAAGTCAAAGCAATCACCACAAAAGGATCAAGGTACTATTTTTTAAAAGACAGAATCTCTGCCATAAACTCCTGTGTAAATGCTGACGGTGGGCAGTTTCAGAGAGGGGCCTATTTGGCAAGGCCTGTTGCCACTTGAGTGGCCTGCAGAGTTGCATTACTTGAGTTTCATTTTCCTCGGTTATTTGATCATGATTAACATATGTATCACAACCAGATAAATTATTTTTAATTGCCTAGGATATTAGTAGTTTCTTTTACTCCTAATTTTTTGAAGGATAAACTTTATCTTGGTGTGAATTGAGACAGCAAACATTACATTAACTTGTCAGTTAACCAGTAATTGTTATAGTTCCCTAAGTAGGTAGATTAACCAGTGGTTGTTATAGTTCCCTAAGTAGGTAGATATCTGTCTTTTAAAAATTCAAAAATGGTCTTTTAAAAATGATTGCCTTTTGACAAATGGGCTCTACCCAGCTTTTTTTTTTTTTGCTATTTAAAATTGACTGTAGTAATAAAGCTCTTTGAAAGAGCAGATAATTTAAATGTTACATTTGCTAAAATAATATAAATTGGTTACATTTGTTGAAACTCATCCAGATTAATGAGACATTGAAACTTTTAGTTGGTACTTCTAAGACTTTTGGATTTGAAGACTTCAAGATTTGAAATGGAAAGAAAGGTAATAGAATTAGTTCCTACTTGGAATGTCATTTGACTTAAAATAATTTGATCCTCATATTGTTTTGAGTCCTCTTAGTCAGTTTCATATTGTGATGTGGAAGTGGGTGGTGTGGTTTGCTGCAGGTGTTTTTTGAGGGAGAGTTTATATCATGAAACACAACTTAATGTTTCACACAATACTTTAAAGTCCTTTGGCTCCTCACATGCAAGACTGTCCCACAGGACCCTTTTCTCCACTGGCTTCATCAGCCTTTGATCATGTTGCTCTGGGGGCTCCTTTCTCTCTGTGTTCCTTAGGACCTAGTTCGCATCTCCCTGCTCTGCCCCTTTTTAGGGTCCTTGTCCCATTCTCTACAGACTCATTTCCATTTTCCTAATTTTGCTCTCCATTCCCCACCAAGCCAAAGCCTATCTTTGCATACTTAAGTAACCATTAATATTTCTGTTCAAATAGAGAATCATCTATAGAGCATCTCATCATTGTGTAGCACTGAGGAACTGGCAAGCCTTTGAAAAATTAGTCTTGTTATTGATGATTTTGAACTTTCCTAAATAATTTGTTTCTTGAGCTTCACCTGAGTTCTGTTAGTATACTTAAATCTGTTTATAAGTCTTAAAAATAGATAAAACCTTTTTAGGTCACATATAGTATAATATATTTACAAGTGTTTATAGTGATACCTGACAGCCTGAATTCAAAGCTTGTTTCCTGCATGGTAAAATGGGGATGACATCAGTACCAACCGTTAGGATTGAGACTATGTGACTCCTAGTAAGGGCTCAATATGTGAAATGATGGTGAGGAGGACGGTGATAGTGGTGGTACTGAATTAGCATCCATAGCAAATGTTATAGGGACTTGACTTATCCTGAACTTTCTATTGATTGTGGTGTTTATTTTTAAAACTGTTTATTATAAAAAAAAGTTAAGTAGATATAAGAGAGTTATTATAGTGAATTCTCATGTGGCTATCAGCTGACTTTGACATTGGTCAACTCATGGCCAATTATACCTCCACCTACTTACCCTCTCCATTATTATTTTAAAGCAAATCCAATACTTCATATTTCATCTATAAATATTTTAGTGTTGTATGTCTAAAAGATTATTTTCTAAAAATTAAAAATGTTTTTATATTAAAAATCTAGTCAGTGTTCATATTTTTCTGGTTGTGATATTGTTTTTAAGCAATTGGTTGTTCAAAGCAACATCAAAATGAGATCTACACTTTGCATTTGGTGGATATGTCTCTTAAGTTTCTTTTAATCTATAACCCACTCCCCTTTTTGTCCTTGCAGTTTATTGAAGAACCCGAATCATTTAAAGTTTTTCATATTTTGGGTTCTGTCTTTTAAAATGTGTCTTTCTCCTCTGTATTTAGCTGGTAATGAGATTTAGAATCTTGTTCACATTCAGGTTTGAGTGTTGCTATTTATTTAGTTTCAGTAGCGTGCAAAGCTTTGTTTTTAAATGGTTGTTATTTATTTTTCTAGCCCTAGGTGATGGCATTACTCCTCCACAGAAGGTTCTTTTCCCATCTGAGAAGATTTGTCTTAAGTGGCAACAAACTCATAGAGTTGGAGCTGGCCTCCAGAATTTGGGCAATACCTGTTTTGCCAATGCAGCATTGCAGTGTTTAACTTATACACCACCTCTCGCCAATTATATGCTATCACATGAACACTCCAAGACATGTAAGTGTTCTGTGTTATGATATTTTTGTAGTATTGTGGTATGCTAACCTACTTTCATTTTTTTCTCTGAAATGAAAGTGAAGGATTAAGCCAAGAATTATATGACTAAGAAGTTATTCTTTTAGAAACCAAGGAGTAAGAATCTTATGATTTGTATTCAGGTTGCATAAAAGGCATTTTGCACCTAATTTGACTCATGAAGGTATTTAAAAAGAAACATATTTTATCAACATTGGGCATTTCTGAACTCTCTGCTGGTTTTTTCTACTTACTAAAAAAAAAGTAAGTGACAAGTGACATAAATGATGCTAACTACTTGCGACAGGCAGGGTTAAGACATCCTATCCTACCGCTCCTGGCATTCATCCTATGTGTGAGGGCTTGATTCATTTATAGGCTTGTAATCCTTAGAGGAGAGGAACCCTCTTCCTGTTGCCTCCAACTTTCTAGAATTCATGTAGGATTTTCCTCCCGTCTTCAAACCACAGGTCAGGAAATCAGTTAAAACTTACTAAAATGTCTTTAATTAAATGGAAACCAACGCAGTGGTCAACTGTCAAAACTCAAAATTTACAACATGTGCTTTTGAGGTTTTGACCTTCTGCATATATCATAAATATCCTTCATCTTTTATAAATGGGGCTACTTGTTCTTTCATCTAAATTAATTACTCAGATTCATGTATGTATGTTCTGGTACTATTCATTAGTTATTAGGTTGAAAACCTTGGTTTCTTTTTGAGTAGTTCTTTACTTAATGGAGAATTTAAACTGATTCTTTTAAAACTATTTTTTTTCCCTCAAAGAGCAAAGTAATGCTTTTAAAGAATTTGGAAAGTACAGAAAAATTTAAAGAAACCAAAAAAAATCACCTAGAATCTCACCATCTAGAGGTGTTTATTATGCCAGCGGGTTTTAAATTGCAGAATGAAAGTTCTGTTTGCCCTCGTTTTCTCCCTAAGTCCATGATTCATTTTCCACAAACAGTTTTCCTATCACGTTTGCATTTAATGAAAGTAGGGTGTGGATGAAAACCCAGCACTGGCACCAGGACAGCAAGAGAGAGGACCGAGATAAAATTCAGAAGCTTCTGGTGTTACACTATTGGTAGTTTTCTCTTTTTCTCTTTTTTCCCAGCTTTGAGGTATAATTGGTACATAATAAATTGCACTTATTTAAATATACAGTTTGATGCATTTTGACATTTGTATATACCCATGAAACTATCACCACAATTAAAATAATCAACATATTCATCACCCCCAAAAGCTTCCTACTGCCACTTTGAAATCACCCCTTTTACCTTTTCTCCCATCTCTCATCCTCTCCACCCCAGGCAACCACTGTGTTTTCTCTGTTACTAGAGATTAGTTTGATTTTCTAGAATATGGCTTATGTGGAATTATACAGTGTATATTCTTATATAATTATTTCAGCATTATTCCACTTCTTGCATGTATCGATAGATCATTTTTATTACTGAGTAGTATTCTATTGTATGGATATATCACAATTTGTTTCTCCATTCACCTATTGATGGATTTTTGTGTTATTTCCCATTTCGGGTCATTACAAATTAAGCTGCTGTAAACATTTGCACACAAGTCTTTGTTAGGACATGTTTTCCTTTCTCTTGGGTAAATGGCTTGGTCCTGTGGTAGGCGTTTGCTTAACTTTTTAAGATACTTCCAAACTGTTTCCAAAAGGGATTTCAGTGTTCTACGTTCCCTCCAGCAGTGAATGAAAGTTCCATTTGCTCCATATCCTGACCAATACTTTGGTGTGGTCAGTCTTCAATTTTAGCCATTTTAATAGATGTGTAGTATAGTAGTATCTTATTGTGGTTTTGCCTTTTTACTTCTCTAATGAATAACGATGCTAAACATCTTTGCATGTGGTTATTTATCATTTGTATATTTGCTTCACTGAAATGCCTATTCAGGTCTTTTGCCTATTTATTTTCTTTTTTTTTCTTTAATATTTAAAAAGTTTTCAATATCTTGATTTATTTTATTACTTTTTTAATATTACATTCCAGAGAGAGTGGAATGGGTCAGTGTCCATAAGTAGAAAAAGACCTCTTTTGCTCATTTTAAAACTGGGTAGTTTTCTTATTGTGTTTTGAGACTTTTTTATATATTCTAGATATGTCTTTTATAAAATAGACTCGGACTTGTTTTTTTCATTCTCTTCAGTGTCTTTTAAAGATTGTGTTTTTTTTATTTTGAGAAATTCCATTTCATTATTATTTTTATCAATTGTGCTTTAGGTGCTGTGTTAAGAAATCTTAACCTAACTGGCTGTCACAAAGATTTTTCCTATATTTTCTTCTAGAAGTCTTATTATTTTAGCTTTTACATTTGGGTCAGTGATCCATTTTGAGTTAATTTTTGTTTGTGATGTGAAGAATAGAAAACTTCATGTGTTCGCATATGGGTATCCAGTTGTTTGAGCATCATTTGTTGAAATGATAATCTTTTTTCCACTAAATTATCTTTGTACCTTTGTCAAAAATCAATTGACCATGTACATATGGATCTATTTCTGGACTCTATTTTGTTATACTGGTCCATTGTTTGTCTTGACACCATAAGATGATGTCTTGATTACTATAGATTTACAAGTTTTGAAATCAGTTTAGTCCTCTAACTTTGTTCTTTTTCCAACTTGTTTTGGCCATTCATGGTTGTTTGTATTTCCAAAAGAATTTTGGAATCAGTTTGTCAGTTTCTACAAAAAAAGCTTCCCGGGATTTTGATTGGGATTGTGCTAAATCTACAAATCAATTTGATATGAATTGACATCTAAACAGTATTTTTTTTTTTTTTTTTTGAGACAAGAGTCTGTTGCCCTGGCCATGCCTAGAGTGGGGTGGCATGATCGTAGCTCACTGCGACCTCAAACTCCTGGGCTCAAGCGATCCTCCTGCCTCAGCCTCCTGAGTAGCTGGGACTCATCTTTGTTTTTGAAGGATATTTGCATGGAGTATAAAATTCTATGTCAACGTTACTTTCTTTCAATACTTGAAAGATGTTACTCCACTGTTTCCTGGCCTTTGTTGCTTCCTACAACAAGCCTATTGTCAGTTTTACCTTTGTTCCTATGTATGTAATATTTTTTATTTGTAACTGCTTTTAAGATTTTTATCTCCAGTTTTAAGCAGTTTGAGTGGTCCTTTGTGTAGTTTTCCTCTTGTTTCTTCTGCTTAGGGTTTGTTGAGGTTCTTGTGCATTTACTATTTCCATCAAATTTGGACAACTTTCTGTCATTTTTTAAAACTTTTATTTTTATACTTACAGTAAAATTAACTTTTTTGGTGATGGGTGTCTCTGAATTTTAATGCATGTATAGATTGATGTAAATAACCAGTTCAGTCAGGGTACAAAACCATTTCATCACCCTAAAAACCTTCCTTGTACTTTCTCTTAGTAGATAATTATTATTTCTTAAAATATTTGTTTTTGTCCCTTCACTTTCAGACTCCAATTATATGTACATTAGGGGCAATTTGAAATTGTCCCACAGCTCACTGATATGCTATGTTGTTATTTTGAGGTTTTTTTCTCTTTATGTTTCATTATGGATATCTGCTATCCATAATGAATATCTTCACTATATAAGTTCACTAATCTTTTCTTCTGTGGTGTCTAATCTGTTATTAATGCCACCTGGTGTATTTTTCATCTTATAGATTGTATGGGTCACCTGTAGAAGCAGATTTGGGTTTATTTCTATGTCTCTCCTTAATGTGCTCTTGCATTTTTCACCTCCTTGAACATATGAATATATTTAATGATATCTTTTTTAATAGTCATTGTCTTTTGATTCTATTATCTGTGTTATTTCTGGGTCTGTTTCTGTTTATTTTCTCCTTATTACTGGTCATTCCTACATCTTTGCATGCCTTGTACTCTTTGATTGAATGTTAGACATCATGAATTTTATGTTGTTTGGTGCTGGAATTTTTTTATTCCCTGAAGTATTTTTGTGCTTTATTGTGGGACACAGTTAATTGGAAATAGTTTGAGCCTTTCAAGGAGTTTTAAACTTTATTAAGTATTTCTGAGCAGCCTTTAGTCCAAGGCAGAGTTTGTCAACCTCAGTACTATTAACGTTTGGGGCTGGGTAATTCTTTGTTATGGGGGGGCTGTCTTGTGTTTAGTAGGGTATTTGGTAGCATACCTGGCCTCTACCCACCAGATGCCAGTGGTACCACTTAGCATGAGCTGAGAATGATTTTTATATTTTTAAAAAGTTGTTTAAAAAAAAGTACGGGATAAAAGAAAAAGAATAGTGACTACCGTCTGTGGCCAACAACGCCAAATTATTTACACAGATTTCTAACCTCTGCTATGGGAGACATTCTTTTTCTATTTGAGACAAATGGTAGTATGAGAAAAAAAGAATCTTGTTTTTACAGTATAGAGAGTAGCTAAGAGCACAGGCTTTGAAATGATAAAGAATATGATTTGAGTCTGATTATGTGTCTGCCACATAATAACTCTTTGACATTGGGCAAATTTTTAACTCTCTGAGCTTTTTTCTTCTCTTATAAAATAGAGACAACATATACTTATCACTTAGGTTTATTGGAGATCTAAATGAAAATAAATAGAAGTAGATAGCTCAATGCATGCCCATAGTAGCAGTTATTATTTCAGGTGTGTGCCCTGTATTTATAATTTACCTTGATGTGTATAAATAGTCATAGTTTGCTAATTTGGATGATTATCATTATCTTTCAGGTCATGCAGAAGGATTTTGTATGATGTGCACAATGCAAGCGCATATTACCCAGGCACTCAATAATCCTGGGGACGTTATTAAACCAATGTTTGTCATCAATGAGATGCGGCGTAAGTACTAACTGTAGTAGCTTATATTAATATTTATTACCTAAATATCAATTAGTCTTAATGGCCTCAGTGGTAAAAAAAATAAAAAAAATAAAAAAAAGAATCCCTCGTGTATTACAAAACAAGTAAATGCATTTTATCATACATGGATAGGTCTGTAATTAATAACAAATTTTTAGCAAAATATTTTGCTATATGAATTCATTTTGAAACCTTAAAGCAAAAGATGACAATATAATAAAACAATATTCAGCTTAATATAAGCAAATTTTTTTTTCATGTCATCCTTGCACGGGGGCCAAGGATTGTTCCAATCTTAGTATATGTGCTGCCAAGGCGAGCACAATATAAACAAATTTTAAATTATTATAAACTCAATTTGTCTTAATAAAATCATTGGTAAGTTTTACAATGTTTTTTTCCCCAGATGTTTGGATTTTTGTGCTAAATACTCTGATGTTGTCCCAAAGGTTTCTTTAGATAGTTTTTAATTAGTTTTAATTTTGTGAGTGAATATTATCTATACATAGTGATCGGAATTGTCAAAATAAAGTCAGTTGTACTTTTAAAGAAAAAGTTAAACTCATAGCTTAGCAAATTTGTTGATAAATTTCACTTTTTCTGTTTTTAAATTTTAAATCAATAGGTTGTATGAAATTTTCTTATGCACTTTTTTTTTGCAATAAACATCTTAATTGAGTTGGAATAAAGGCATACATATTAAAAAAAACTATAACTCTTAATCTAGCATCTAGCTGGGTAATTGGGGGGTGCATAATTATAATCCTTTTGCCTAAAAAACTGCTGACGATTGAAGAGGTGTTATATTAGTCCTTGGCATTATTGACAGGCCACAAGAGACAATGCAAAAATCTTTAAAGCATTGTTGGAGCCTGGCAGAATTTTAGCCAGGGCAGGTTTTGATTATTTATACGGAGATTTATGTTTATACATACATATATAGCAGGTACGGGTAACATTTCCAAATCTATTCTTCAAGAAAATGTCATTTTGTGTGTGTGTACATACATCCACAGACACACACACAGTTGAATCACAAAATTGTCATTTTTGGAGGTCAAAACTGGGGGAATATTGGCAATTTCATTTGATTCAAGCTGGTATATATTATTATACATTCATACACATAAAATGTAATATGTGTTATTGTGATATTGCTTATACTTTTTAATTTTTTTATAATTTTTTAGTAGTTTGGTCTTACAGCTGCTTAGTCAATTGGAAATAGGACTGAAATGTTACTGTGCAACTGAGAATATAATTTGTTCTTTGGGTCATTGGATAGAATTTAGATAGGTTTGAATGTTTATTTTGCATGGATTCTCTTATGGAGATCTAGCACAAATTTAAAATGTGTATACCAGCATAAGATTTTGGACAGACTTTTGAGATAATATGGCCCCTGTTGAATTTATTAAATTATAATTTTATTATCTTTCTAAAGAGAGTCTTACTCTGTGGCTACTCTCAGGACTTTCAGAAGCTCTGGTCCTTGTGGGCTCTTAATGGTCTAAAGGACGTGGTCCTGGCTGTTCTTTGGGTACTTTTTGTTAGTGCTGTTTCCTCATAATATATTCATATGGGGGTTTTCTAACCACCATATTATAAGATATATTTTGTTTGTTTGTTTGTTTGTTTGTTTGTTTGTTTTGAGACAGAGTCTCACTCGTTGCCCAGGCTAGAGTGCCATGGCGTCAGCCTAGCTCACAGCAACCTTATACTCCTGGGTTCGAGCGATCCTCCTGCCTCAGCCTCCCGAGTAGCTGGGACTACTGGCATGTGCCACCATGCCTGGCTAATTTTTTTCTATATATTTTTAGTTGGCCAATTAATTTCTTTCTATTTTTAGTAGAGATGGGGTCTCGCTGTTGCTCAGGTTGGTTTTGAACTCCTGACCTTGAGCAATCCTCCTGCCTCGGCCTCCCAGAGTGCTAGGATTGCAGGCATGAGCCACCGCGCCTGGCCTATAAGATATATTTTGGGGGGTATAGCCTAGGCTTATTATATGTAATGATAAAGCTCTGTTTCTACTTAAATTTTATAGGTATAGCTAGGCATTTCCGTTTTGGAAGCCAAGAAGATGCCCATGAATTTCTTCAGTACACTGTTGATGCTATGCAAAAAGCCTGCTTGAATGGCAGCAATAAGTAAGTACAACAATTATCAGTCATTTCTTCATTTTGTATCTCTGGTTATCAAAATTCAGTTTTGCCTGTTTTTTGTTTTTTGTCTTTTTTATTTGGAGACAGGATCTTACTGTATTGCCCAGGCTGGTCTTGAACTCCTGGGCTCAAGGAGTCTTCCCACCACAGCCTCTTGAGTGGCTAGGACTACAAGCCTGTGCTACTGTGCCTGGCTGTTTTGTCTTATATGTTGAAAGTTCATAGATCCATGAACTTTACCTTTTAGTTTTGCACTGTCTCTTCCCTAGTTGATTTGCATTATTTTCAAATGGTTAAAATTTAAAAAGATATGCTTACCATAACAGTTTGAATTTGCTCAATTATAGATGTCAGGAAATGAACAGTGGTCTTGCTATTATTTAATTTCTGAGTATCAATATACCTCTGCAGATCTAAAACTAGCTGCTACCACTTTTCAGTTGTACCTGACATTTTCTTTGTTGACCTCTAGCCATGGAAATCTGTATTTGTTTCTGGCTTCTATCTATCTCTGGTCAGTTACTGATTCCTGTAGCTTTTTCCTTAAAACCTAAATGTAGACTCAAGAGGAAGATTGAGGAGACAGTTAGATAAGTGCTCATCTGCTTGCTGTTGCCTGAACATACCTGGTAAACCTCCTGTTGCCTTCCCACTGCCCCAGCTCTGGGAAGGGGCCAGGCCTTCATTGTCTAGGTGATGATAGACTCGGCATGGAGGAGGATGCCCAGCCATCCTCCTGCACGGGTCACAGCCTGCTGAGAGGTCTTCTTTGTACTTCAGGACCAAATTCCTGCCTTGATTTCAAAGTCCCTTTATAATGTAGCTCCTGCTGTTCTACCTCTTTTCCTACCACTCCCCAAATTCTCTCTGTGTTCTGGTCAGGCAGAGGTATTCTCTAGCTGCCACACGTACTATCTTTTTAATTTTTTGTGGCTCTCCTGTTTGAATTCTTGTTCTTTTATAAAAGTACATACTTTTTATTTTTTTAATTTTTATTATTATTTTTTAAGAGATCAAGTCTCACTCTACTGCCCCGGCTGGAGTGCAGTGATGCGATCATAGCTCATTGCAGCCTCAAACTCTTGGTCTCAAGGGATCCTCCTGTGTCAACCTCTTGAGTAGCTGGGACTACATGCGTGTGCCACCATGCCAGGCTAATTTTTTTTCCCTACTTTTTGTAGAGTTGGGGTCTTGCTATATTGCCCAGGCTAGCCTCAAACTCCTGGCTTCAAGTGATCCTCCTGCCTTGGCCTCCCAAAGTGCTGGGATTACAGGCATGAGCCACCATGCCTGGGCTTGTACATGCTTTTAAAATCTGGTCATAGCATCTGTAGTTTTTGCAGAACTCTTCTCTCATATCACTGTTTGTTTTTCAGATTGGACAGACACACCCAGGCCACCACATTTGTCTGTCAGATATTTGGAGGATACCTACGATCTAGAGGTAAATTTTTGTTTCAAAATTGATTAAGTGATACCTGCATGTGGTTTAAAAAAAATGCAAACAGTAGGAAAGGGTTAATAATGAAAAGTACATCTCTTTTCCAGCCCAGACTCCCATCCTGCTCCCTAAAGGCAATCCCTGTACCAGTTTGTATTATATCCTTCCAGTCGTTTCTTGGGTGTGAGCAAACCAGGACCATACTATGTGTATCGCTTTAATTTTTCTCCTAATATTAGCAATCTTTTTGTATTATAGCACACATAGGTTGAACAAAGTCTTTCACAGTTATAGTGGTATTCCATTTATTTTAGTCCCCTATCGATGGATATTTAGGTTGCTTCTATTTTGTTGCAGTTTTTTCTTACTACCATCAGTGCTTTATTGAGCATTCGTGTACACATACCTTTATATCTATGTAAAAGTACGTATATAGGATAAATTCTTAGTCTTAGAATTTCTGGACCATAGGATGTGTGTATTTTAAATTTTAATAGCGTTATTTCCTTTCAAGAAGTTATACCAATTTATATTCCAACCGGTAGCATATGAGGGGCCAAATTCATGACACTTTCACCACATTGTATGTAGTATTAATTGAAAATGTTTTTGTCCAACCTGATCGGAGAAAAATTATACTTATGTTTTAATTTTTAGTTTGGAAATAGTACTTGGTATTTTGTCATTGCAATAGTTGATGCTACTGTAATGATTACACTTTGCTTATGCTTTGCACTTTATTTTTATTTCAGTCAAATGTTTAAATTGCAAGGGCGTTTCAGATACTTTTGATCCATATCTCGATATAACCTTGGAGATAAAGGTAAGTTCGGTAATTGTTATGAGGGTTAAGTTTTAAAAATATCATTTTATATAACTTTTTGTATTTATAGTTCATTTATAAGTTAGAATACACTTGTTAAAGAATATGAATTGCAAAATTTAATGTGCTAAGATTTTATTTGGAGGTGATTATTCAAACTTTGTAGTAGGCGTTATAAAAAATTTAAAACGGCCAGGCGCAGTGGCTCATGCCTAGTACTCAAGGAGGCCGAGGTGGGAGGATCACTTAAGGTCAGGAATTTGAGACCAACGTGAACAAAAGCAAGGGTCCCATCTCTACAAAAAATAGAAAAAAATCAACTGGGCATGGTGACATGTGCCTGAGGTCCCAGCAACTCAGGAGGCTGAGGCAGGAGGATCGCTTGAGCCCGGGAGTTTGAGGTTGCAGTGAGCTATGACACACCACTGCACTCTAGCCTAGGCAACAGAACAAGACCCTGTACGAAAAAAAAAGAAAAAGTCATCCTTTGACTTTTCACTTTATGAATCTTAATAAAGCCAGATTCTGATGCCTATATATTAGCCAAACATAGATGGCCATTATTCTTCAGAAACTGTCTTCCTGCTTGTACTTTCTAAACTCCTATTTAACAGTTTGATATATGCTACTTCAAAATATATTGTTTACTTTTCTAAAAATGAGATTATGCCTAATGTCAGTTTGGCCACTTGCTGTTTGCATCTGATTCTGCTTAGAGACCTTTCTGCACAAGTATGTTCTTTGGGCACTTGTGTGGTGGTCTAGTGAATGGATATACTGTAATTTATATGCCTGAATCGTTGTTGGTAGATTTGTGGTTTGCTTCTAGTTTTATGCTATTTTAAGTAAAACTGCGGTAAGCAGGCTATTTAGATGTTTTTGTTGATGTTAATCTCATTTTTTAATGGAAGGGGAAATAATTTGGTGTGTAGATGTGTAAAGATGAGTATAATAAAGGAAAATTTTCTTTTTACATAAAAATTCCTCATTTGCTTTTATGTCTCTTAGTCTTCTGTTCTCTCTCTCTCTCTGTCTCTGTAACAAATGGCAGTGTGTGGTAATGTGGTGTTTATGCTTTTCTCTTTTCCAGGCTGTTCAGAGTGTTAACAAGGCATTGGAGCAATTTGTGAAGCCAGAACAGCTTGATGGAGAAAACGCATACAAGTGCAACAAGTATGATGGGTGGTGACTTGTTGGTTTTTGCTGCTGGCTGCTCCAGTGGGGATGGCAGGGAGGCTTGATGTGAAAGAGTTTGGTGTGCCTGACTGTCCCCTTTAGGTTGCCTTTAGCTTCTGATACCATCTGGGAAGACACTGGGTCTCTGTCTTCCAAAGGCCAGGGCCTGCAGTGTCTCAGTGTTTACACTCTTTCAAGATGTGCAACTCTGTACCCTTGGGAGACTGGTACATCATTATTGGACGGATTTGGTGGGAGGAGAGAGAGGTAAGATCATCACGCACCTGAGTTAGTACTGCCTCGCAGGTGCGACTTAGGATGGCACGTCTGCCGAGCAGCGTTTTCCTCGACCTTCCTTTGTAAGAGGGTTGAGGTAGAGTGAGGAATCACTTCCGCCCAGGATAGTTAAGGATCTTTCTCTCTTATGGTGGGTATCTAGGATTTGGGGTAGTATCTTCTGGAAACCTCTAATTTTGATTGTTCATTAATATGTTTCCCCATGAAGTCAAGAGAGCCTATTTTTAAAAAGCCCGGTTTCATATATTTTAAGTAGATTTCTACTTTGTAGACTGGTAGTTCAGGTAATCTTTTATTATCCAATTTATTTTGGGGGAAGCAGGCTCCCTTCTCTCCAAAACCACAGGGATTTCTCCTTTGTTATAAACTCCATGGTATTTCTAATCTTTATTTTTCTTCCTTTTGTATCTGGATAGGGCTTTGTTTTCACATAATTATACCAGCCTGAAAATCTACTAGTTTTTCAGTTTGTTTTGAATTGAGAGAAACTTGTATTAACCTAATTTTAGCATTATTCGTAGCCTGCATGGCTTGATTTTTCAGACTTGTCCAGTTTTCCTTTCCTTTCATGCTGATTAAGCTGTTTCCCCTTGTATTCTTAATTTCAGTATTTTCACTGTTGATTGAGGGCTGGTGTTTCTTACCTAGTGTCCTTTTGGAAACTTAATTTAGACTGTTTGAGAGAAATAACAAGGGAAAGACTAAAATACTAAGAAAATACATTAATCTTCTGAACATTTTATTTCTGTTTATTTCAAGGTGCAAAAAGATGGTTACAGCTTCAAAGAGGTTCACTATACATAGATCCTCTAATGTTCTTACACTTTCTCTGAAACGATTTGCAAATTTTACTGGTGGAAAAATTGCTAAGGTATGTAGATGATATTAAGAATCTTTTATGTTGAGCCTTTCAAGGCATAAGTGTCAGTAGCTGTTAAGGGTTATAAACAACCTGACTGAACAATTTTTGTTGAGTGATTTTCTAAGTTCTTCCATCATTTGGTAGCAGGAAAAAAAGGTCAAATAATAGAGCCAGTAGTTTGGAATATGCACTTGAGTGTGTATGTTTTTATTATATCCTTTAGCTGGCTAGACTTTCTAATGATAAAATTGGTAACAACTGTCTGCATTTAGGCTTTATAGTCAGTTTTTTAGTGTCCAAGGTAATGAGGGGTTACACAGAACTTGTATTATTTGAAATCCAAAGAGGACTTCCCTGCTAGATATTGTCACTTTTTCACTAAAGTTCATTTTCTTATTTATTTGCTTTCTGTTTGGCAGTACACTGAATTTTCCCATTTTTTTTTTTTTTTTTTTTTGAGACAGAGTCTCACTCTGTTGCCCAGGCTAGAGTGAGTGCCGTGGCATCAGCCTAGCTCACAGCAACCTTAAACTCCTGGGCTCAAGCAATCCTTCTGCCTCAGCCTCCCAAGTAGCTGGGACTATAGGCATGCGCCACCATGCCCGGCTAATTTTTTCTATATATTTTTAGTTGGCCAATTAATTTCTTTCTATTTTTAGTAGAGACGGGGTCTCGCTCTTGCTCAGGCTGGTTTGGAACTCCTGACCTTGAGCGATCCACCTGCCTCGGCCTCCCAGAGTGCTAGGATTACAGGCGTGAGCCACCGCGCCCGGTCCCATTTTCTTTTCTTGTTTGTTTTTTTAATTATTTAGACATGGGGTCTTGCTGGTCGCCCAGGCTGGAGTGTAGTGGTGCCATC
>CAUYRT010095976.1:0-27177 GCA_963574885.1 Lepilemur ruficaudatus
GCGGCCCGAGCATGCCGCTTTAGGAAGAATGCAAGCTGCAGGCTCTTTGGAAATATCCAACCATGCAACCCTCTCCCCCTTTCTGGAGGAGGCACTGCACTATCTAAACATCTTCATCCACTGCTGCCTCTTCCAACTCACTCCCCAGATGTGGCTCATCATTCTGCAGGCCTTGTTTCTTCTCCACTCTAGAGTACAAGAACATGAGGTGCCCAGATGTACCGCTGTTTACATTGCAGGCAGCACGAGGCCATGCGTGTGGCTCTCTGCTCATCCCTGGATCTTTCTCGCTGCAGTCCAAGGCTCTGATGATTGCCACAAACCAAACGGTCACGGACAAGCCTGGTCGTTACGCTCCCTCTTCCCCTCGACTCACTGCAGACCTGACTGGATGAAATATCTGGTTTCCTCATCATAAAGAGGCCTAGGGTTTCTCTGCCATTTGATTGACTGTTAAACGAAAGCCAGGCCCTTTTATTTGCTGTGGGGGTTTTTGTTTGGTTGAGTTTTGCAGCATGTCATGATTAATTCATCTCTGGCTCATCTCGTGGACAAGCTCTAATACTTGGCACCTTCTTTCTCTTCTCCTTTTTCTCCCCTTTCTCTTCCTGCACCACAGCTACACCTTGGTGAAAAGGTTCTCTTCCCTCTCAGGGCCACCAAATACCTCTTGCCTAAAGATGAACTTGGACCAACATTCAAACTGCCCAGAGACCAGGGCTTTGGGAAACAATATTGTAACAGTATATGTTAAAATAGTTGGATGTTCTTAAACCATCTGTCCATGCCAAATGGAGAACTAAATAACAAAATACGAACCAAATAAACAGAATCACAAAACTTTAATTTTCAAATGAGTCATCTACGAGCTAGAGAAACTTCAGCAGAATGAGCAGTCGGCGTCATCATTGTTATAAATAATTTGGCACAAGTGGTACTCGCCCATTCACAAAGTGTGTTCATTTCTACCATGCATCCCACTGTCTACACCACAGAGAAAGGTAGGAGGATAGAGATGGTTCTTATTTCCATTTTGCAAGTGGAGACATGGTTGAGCCATTCCTCGGGGTGGGCTTTTACAGGGAGCCTTCTGGGATGAAATCCCTGGGGTGCTTCTTGGGGACTCCAGAGTCAAGAAATGGAAGATGAGGTGTGAAGTTGGTATCAGACTAGAACCAAAGTCCAGTTGACTCATCCTTGTCCTACGCTGATATTCCCAGAGGACCATACAGAATCAGCCGAAACAATCATAACCTTAAAGCCAGCTAAGCAGACCGAATAGCCCCATTTTACCGCTGAATAAACCGAAACGGGAAGGGTCAGTATAAGTCACATAAATATCTGGTCAAAGTAGACACCAATTCTTACCCAGACACAGCATATTATTCTACTATGTCCCTGGAACATGGGATAATTTTCCACCTGAACATTTGATGGGAATGGAACTTCCATGAGGATGGAGTATGAATCACACAATCCCTCAACTTGTCCCTCTGTCTCTCTGGAAAGCTAAGAATATAAATATGCAGATTTCTGTTTATATGCTAGGATTTCAGCTTTTTATACTCTAAGGTTTGGATTCTTGACCTTCTTCAAGTCATCGGGAAAATGAATGTGGTTCTCACACAGTATCTGCACGGTCATGGGTCATTCTGAATGGGTATCACAGTGATAAGAACACAAGAACAAAAGTAGCAAGAGGACAAGGACTCTTTACAGCCATGCAGATGACACGGGCCTTGTCTAGATAACAAAAAAGCAGAGTAAGTATTATTAAAAGTCATCCATCTACCCATCCATTTAATCATTAATCCAATAACCATCCATCACAACAATTCTCAACTGACCTTCAGGTTCTTTCAAGGATTAAATGAGGACACTCACATGTTTGAGGAATCAAGAACGACGCCCATCACAAGTGGGCTTCCAGTCAATGCTGGGTCCCTTTGTTTTCCTGAGTTCTAACCCCATACCTTGTAGCTTAGGGGTTAAAATTCTGTGCTTTCACTTCAGCACCCTGGGTTTGATTCCCAGTCAGGGGGTGAGTCTGTTTTGGTTTGACATTTGTGTGACTTTTGCCATTTATTAACCCTTTGATTTCCATAGACAGCTTTTAATTTCCTGTTTTTGAAAGTAATATGCTGTACTTGAGGGCGAGCGGCGGGGGGGAGAATGAAAGTGGTATCTGCATATGTGAAGACCAAAGACGGTCTGCAGGGAGGAGGGTGGCAAATAAAGGTGGTCATTAGGGAGAGGCTGGCTTGGGCAAGGCCTTCCTGCAACCCCTCAGGAATTCAGACACAGGTTGCTATCGTAATTTCAACAATTTCTAAAACATCATCCCGTGGTGGGGCAAATTTAGAGTTTGAGTCATTTTACAGTCAAGGGAGGCCCTGGCATGTAACAGAAGGTGGCCTGAGCCTTGAGCAAGTCCCTTAACCTCTCTGGTCCTGTTTTCTTGTTTGCAAAGCAGAGGAGAAAGGACCAGATGCTTCCTAATGGTCTTTTTGACTCTGCGTGACTGTCAAGTTTTCCTTATACACAGCCTGCATCTCTTTCACTGCAATTTCAGCTCACTTCCTTCCATGAAGTCAGTGGTGCCTCATCTTCCTCATATAAGGGAGGGATGGTTGGAGTGGGCGGGCCAAAGCCCATGGGAAGGGATCCGTCAGAACCAGAGAAGGCCTTTACCTACTGCTGAGGCTACATCAGGTTCTAGGAACCTGCTACAGGTCAGCAACACCCCACATTCCTGTCCTCCAGAGAGCTCTGTCTAGGAAAATTGACTGTGGAGTTCTCAGGAAACGCAGTGGGGATGTCTTTCCAGAAGGGTCTCTATAGAGGCCACTCTAAGGAATGGAACCTGCAAAAATGGTAAAGCGGGAACCTTAAAAGTGGGCAGCAGGGCCTACCTTCTCCTCTGTTATAGACGCATCGAGCTTTCAGGAGGAGCTTCTGGGTCCCACACCAGCGTGAGCCCTGCAGATGCACCACTTCAAGTGACCTGGACATGTGCAGCTGAGCTGGCTTTGTTTTGGGGAGTTCAAACATCATCCCAGGGGCTCCCGGTGAGTTAGAGGCAGAACCAGGATTCCAAACCAGGTCTGTGTGAACCAAAAGATTACTGTGAGCTCTATTAAAGAGATGTCAGAGAAAGCCCCAGTGGGGACCAAATTTCCAACGGAGAAGGACAACAGCCAGAGAATAATGTATGGGGACAGGGCAGAGGGAGGGCCCTGGAAGAGAAGGTTGGACAAGCCTGTGAGGGAGACTGCCCATATGTGGCCTTGAGGTTGGGGGGCACATTTCCAACCTGGGGTAGGACACTGCCCTCGGGCCATCTCCTGCCTTCTCAAGAGACCCATCAGCCCAGCACAGCTCAGGGTGTCCTAAGGCTGGGGCCTGAGTCATCGGCTCCGATCCCTGTATCACAGGGATGACCATGGAGTGCACTTTGCCAAGAGGGGGGTACTCTGCTTGCCAAGCCATGTGCCCACTGGGCTGCATCTGCCCATAAGGGGTGACTTTTTCTAATTCATGCAAAGGCAACATAGGTGCTAGCTGTGGTCCTTCTTCCAGCAACCCTCTTGCTCGGTCTCCGCACTTACTCCATGAGTGCTTGCTGAGCATCTGCTATACTCCAGGCCATTCAAAGATGACGGAGACACAGACCCAGCTCTCAAGGAGCTGAAGGTCTGGTGGGAGAGACAGGCACATGCACAGACCACAGAAAGCACAGATACGGGGGCACAGGGAGACCAGGGGGCCTATGTAAGAATTCCGTAGTCTCTCACTGCTAATCGGTATTATGCCCCCCTTCTCGCTCCCCTTTGCGTGGCGAATCAGAACTCAGTACCCCCCACCTGCTGCTCCCGTGCTCATCTGACCCCCAGCTCGGTCTGACCTGGCTGGTCACCCTTCATCCCCAGGTGTAGTCAAAAGGTCCTTTGTCTCCAGGGATTATGGGAAATTCCTTCCTTCCTCCCTGCTTGGGGACCTGCCACTCTTAATAGGTTCAGCATTTGATTGTCAACAGATGGAAGGTCAATTCTCAAAAAACAAGGGTTTTGGGTCTGAATTGTTTCTTTAAGTCCCTCCAACTCTCCACAGGACCGCAGGCCAAGATGTTAGGCTGAACCCAAAATCAATCAGGCCCCAGGCTATAGAAAGAGCTGCTCAAAATACAAAATGTGCTAACACGAAATGCGATGCTTCCTTCTCCAGAGCACGCATGTTCTTTGTTTCTGAGCAGTGTGCGGAGCAGCACAGACATCAGTCCAAGGTGGCCAGATCCTTCTTAGGATACGTAAAAACAACAGTAACCACAAAGCACCCCAATTTGTAGTTCAAGGCTGCCGTTTATTGAGATCCTGTTTTCCAGAATTTTCCCCCATTTACCAAAGTGTGGTGTGACTGCTTTGGCCTCACCCTCCCCTTGCTTACTGGTTCTTACAGGAAGCAAGCCAGGGGAATTCAGAGAGACAGCACCAGGGCCCCACGTGGAAGGCTAAGGCAGGATAGTTTCTGGGGTGAACTTTTCAGAAAGCCACCAAGTGAGGAGATTGCACCCACCTCCCACCTGTTCTGCAACAGCTGACCTCGGTTCACCAGGGCCATGCTGGGGAGATTGCAGACCTCCCGTGATCAGAGACCTCAAGCAGGCTGGGTGCTGGGGTCAAGGCTCTGGTTCAGTCAGTAACAGATCATTTCTCATGAAGCGGGTGATAGCCACCCACAGACCTAACCAAGCCCCAGAAATCTAGCTATGAAAACAAAGTCACTGCAATGAGCCACAGATCACTTTGGATAGAAAGGAAACAGTCATTGACCACCCTAACAGCTGAGAACCGAAGAGTCATACCCCGCTTCTCCAGGCGTCCCCGGGGTTCCAAGCAAAGATGCCTCAGCCTCAGCCTCTCCTCCCTTCCTCTGGTTCTGAGCCTCTCTCAGCACCTGCTGCTGGCACAAGGGCAGAGTGGCCAAGGGCACATGACAAAGAATATAAATGTTCGTCTTAGGGAGGCTTCACTATATAAAAATCCAAGTGCATAGCTATAAATAGCATACTGGGATTTATGCAAATCATAGGCAAATTCACGTGAGAGTTCTTACTCTATTAAATATTTATAAACACTGAGAAAATGACTTGCTTCACGAAGCAGAAACATTAATAAAAGCTAGCGTTTATTGAGCACTTACTATATGTCCACACAGGAAAAGCAAAGTGCTCAGTAAGAGTTGGAGAGGCAGCTTTGCAAGATGAGTTTGGGATGCGGCAGAAACAGCGCTCCTGGCAAGGCAACCGGGAGCAAAGGCCTGGCAGCAGGTCCAGAGCAGGACTACGACAAAGATCTTTCCACGGAAGGTCCGCTGGGTCCAGGTCGGGGTCTAACCGGGATGCCCCGGAGAGCACGTGAGGCCTGCACTTTCCACCGAGGAAAGGCGAGTTGTAGCAGTCGCTTCCTTGCACAGGTCCCTTTATGGGACCGCTGAGCCTGGGACTGAGGAAGGCAGAAGAGTTTTGACAGTTTCATTTTATTTTGTTCTAAACAAGAGATAATATGAAATAGGCACCTGGGAGTGGTTTGAATTAACAACCCAAACCAAATGAACAGCTGCATCCCGGGCTGGGTGGGGAGGAGTTTCCTGCTCTTGGCCATATTTCCTTTCAGCAACATTACATTAACACTTATGAAATACAGCCGAAAAGTCAGGCAGCATTTAGGGAGGGGAGAGAGGTACTGCCATACTCTGTGCAAAACGTACTGCCAACTAATCGGCCGTGCAAGCCTGGGTTTTCAACTCATCTGCAGAAGTCTCAAGGTTAATGAAGCCATTATGTATGCACGGATGTTGTGGAAGGGGCACCGGGGAAGCCGGAGCTGACAGTGCTCTCCATCTAGCTCTGCAGGGTGGGCTATTCTTATCTGACAGTCCTTATCAAAGCCAGGTACATGGGCGGAATGGGGCTCTCAGAGCGAGCATGTGTGCGCGTGTGCGTGCGTGGGGATGCGTGTGCGTGCACGGCCATGCTAATGAGAACAATTATATCTCTCCACCTGGAATCCATTAGCCATGATTATGATGACAGACTCTCCCACCCTTATTACTATCAGGATTAGCTAACCCCATTATTACCCGGGCCACCTTGCTCAATCTGCTCGGTGAAGCCAAGGAAACGGTTTCCTGTCATCTAAGCCGTCTCCCTCTCTCCCACTCCGGAGCCATTGTAAACTCCCTCACCCCATCTCAATTACAAGAACTCTAATAGGCCCTCCTGTCCCAAGTGACAGGCCTCTGCAGGTGTTTAGGAGAAGGGGGAGGGGACGGCCAGATGAGCTGTGCCGTCCTGAGTGGTACATTTGCTCGACCGTGCTCACGGCGCAGGCCTGCGCCTTGCAGGTGTTCAGCAATTATCTTAGCCCGGTGACCTCACTGTTTCTTAGGGTGGATGGAAAAAATAAATAAGGCACATTAAAAGGGTTGTTATTACAAAGTAAGAAAAAGCCTAAGAGACAGGCAGGACCCAAAGTGGAATGCTCGGTCCCTTTACTCCAGACAGTGGCTTCGAGAACCAGACCTCACCCAGCTGCCCCCGACATTGGAGACACGGAGATGATTTGGGGTGCTCTGTGGCTGAAAACCCCAATAAAGCTGTGAAGATTTCTGGGTTTGGGGCTTCCATCCTCCCTTGCAGCCCGGTTTTCCCCCCTCTCCCTGGGGACCCTATTTCCTGGCCACCCCTCCCCCAGCATGGAGGCGATCACAGGAAGCAGGGGTACAATGAAGTTTGCAAAGAGAATTCGATATTTCCCAGAAAGTCATCAAAGAAGCTACTATGAGTGAAGACAGAACGCTGTGGTCACCCAACATGTATATCACAGTTTCGCGTAGTTTCTGTTTATTTGGAATGTAGCTGGAGATGTGTACCATAATTTCTCAGGACTCAGTCCTCTGAAGCAGAGGACCCCCTTGCTGTGCCCAGGATAGAAAGTTCTCAGCCTTCCAGGCCAGAGCCCCTGAGGTGGTGCCTCCAGCCCAGAGAAGCCTCCTCCAATTACCCCAGTGTGGCAATTAATAGCATTATTTTTATATGCATTGCGACATGAAAAAGGTCGGGACGTGCTGCTCTAAAGGTCTCATTTTATCCTGTCTGCATCTTCTCTCCTCCCTTGTTTTCATGCTGACAAAGTCAAAGCCGTAAGTCCCCTCACCCTGGCCAACAATGTCCTCCTTTGGCTGGTGGGAGCCCCTTGAGGGCTCCATACCTTGGCTGAGGTCACACAGGTCCGCACTGGTAAAACCAGAACTCAAGCCTCCTGGCCCCAAACGAAGTCTCTCCTAAGTACTTTCCGACTTGAGGCAGGACCCATCTCCTGTCCCTCTCTGTCTCACGTGCCTTTCCCCTCCTGACACTCCTGACCAGCAGGTGCTGATTCAAACTTTCAAGCTACAAATCTGAACAACCACAGCGTCCGGAATAAATCTAAGCAAGAGAACACACGGCTTTCAGGCATCCTCACCCAGGGGGAAGAGAGAAGCATCTCTGCTTTCATCTTCCATTCCTGGCTTCGGGTAGAGGAGGGAGGATGGCAACACTTCTCAGGAAGGCAGCCATCAGAACCCCTCTGCATCCAGGGTTCACGCGGACTCAGGGAAAGCTTGTCCTGAGCGTTAATCCCCTTTCACAGCCCATTGGCGCCGAGGCCACCATGGGATCCAAGAGTCATAAACTCCAAGGAGGCAGACTTCAATGTGGTCAGTCTGGGGGGACCATATGGTGCCACAAATATCCCGTTTCTGAGCAAATTCCTAAGTCTGGACTTTGGGAAATAGGCAAGTTACTGTGAAGATGAGCAAACGATATAACTCTTGTCAGATCCCACTTGAAACCTCATCTAGCATCTGTCAGTCCCTGTGTTTAGAGATGCGAGAGTTATTTTTGGCACTGTCCACAAGAATGTTCATCCCTCTGCAAATAAAAGGCTTCCCAGCCCAGTTAGGGATGGTGTAATCTGATTAGTGTCCTGGGTGAACCAGGAGATGATGGATTTGTTCTAATTCTTCACTGGGGAGGGGCACAGGATGAGTCTTATTCTAAATGCTCATCCCTCGAGGTCAAGAAAGTTCACAGTCCCTACAAAAGCTGCCATGTCCACACTTTAGAAAATTGACACAATGCATAATTGCATCCAAAATATAGCTGACAACCATCTGGAGACTGGGTGGAAAATGACAAGGTAGTTACATGAGTTGTCTCAAGAAGTTCAAGATACTCACAAAGAAGTCAAGGGTAACACTCAGTGGTGACAAGGAGGCTGGGCAGTGGCCACTCTCTCGGACAGCTGGTAGAAATGAAAATCGAAATGACCTTTCTGAATGGCAATTTGTCAAATATATACCAAAGACCTTAAAAATGTGCACTGCTGTTAACTCAGCAATTCTGAGAATTTCACCCCAAGGAAATAATCAGAAATGTGTACCAAGATCCACATATATGAATTTTCCTCACAGCAATTCTATAATATATGGTAGAAAAACATAAAAATAATCTAAATATCTAATAAAAGGGATTCCCTTTTTTAAAAAAAAAAGTACAGTACAATAAAGCCATTGGAAATAGGAAGTCAAATTTTTCTGTTAAAATAGGGAGCTTTTTCCATATTATAACTGTAAATAACAAGAAGTCAGACTACAAAAGTTTCTATAGTATTAGTTCAATTTTATAAAATCTATGTATATGTGTGTGTGTTTATGTGTTGCTAAGAACAGATATTTGAGGGCTATACCCACATTTTCCCAGATGTTCTGCAATGAAAATATCTTGCTTTCATAATCAGAAATGAAAATTTTAAGGCAATGAAACCAATTCTTTGGCTATAAATATCAAGAGACAATGGAGCAAATAGTACCTTTTCTTATTACTGTTCTAATCATCTCAACCCTTATTCTCAGCTCTCAAACTAAATCTTTCTCAAATATCAGATCTTGTCCAATCTATATCCTATTACCAACTAAGCCTGTCCAACACATGAACTTAGTTTTACCATGTAGGCATTGCATTGTGTAATTTTCCATGTACAGCTCAATATTCTCCCCACTCCACTCTTCACTTGTTAGAAAATGCAGGCGTTTGCATGTCTGGTGTGTGGGACTGACATCCTCCTAAGCCTAGGGCATCTAGCCTTGCCCTGCCCACATCCCTGACGTCACACGCTTTCTGTGGAGCATCTTGCCAGGATATTAGCCAAGGCACAGCCTGTCTGTGAATGGCCTCATATTATACTTCCAAACTGCTTGACGTCCAAAGCCAGAGAGATCCTGGGAGTTCCAGCCCCAATACAAAGAAAGTGATGCCTACAGGAAGACAACAGGCAAACCAGGGTGGCGTCTTTGCTCACATTACAGGTCTGAAACAACATAAACAAGACTAGAGAGTGCCCTAATTGATATGAAACAGTCATTGCCAACCAAAAGGACTAAAAAATATTTTTAGTGGCACGAAGGGTGAACTTTACCACAAAGCAAGTCTTGGGGATCACGACAAGTTAGCCACACTTTGTCTTTAGCAACTTCTTCCTCTACCATCATCGCTCTTTGGTGGCTGGTACCTGTGGCTGTCCCAGGTGTAGCACCTAGGGTTCTTCGGCTCCAGATACTTCTAATGACCAAAATTGCTCCTGTCTCCTTCTGAGCTGTCAAAACTTCCCTCAAGAATGGCTGGTTGGAGGCATTGATAGGAAAGCAATCTGATTGAATTATTCCCGTTAAGATATACATGACTGTAGCCCCACCTCTCCTTGTGGATGTCTTTTAAATGACACTAAACCATCTCTTTTCAAAGTATATAGTCTTTCAACCATCTGCATTAGAACCACCTGGGTGCTTGATAAAATTGTGGGTTTCTGGAACCCCTCACTCCCATCAGAATCAGAATCTCTGCCGGTGGGCTCCAGGAATCTGCAGTTTAAACAAGCCCCTTTGATTCGTATGCACGCTAAAGTCTGACACCTGATGGAGTGTGGAGGAGAGGTGTCTGAGCAGAGAGGCCGTCACAGTTAAATGACCCCCTTCGCACTCCAGAAGCACTCACGTCAAACATAGAGGTAACCCCACTGACAATAAATGCTTATTATGCAGCAGGCGTTGTTATTATCTACATTCTAACAATGGAGAAACTGAGGTTCAGGATGAATAGGTAACTTCCCCAGGGTCACGCAGCTTTTAAATGTTCAATGTACATTTGGAACCCCAGCAGCCTTCAGAAAGCCTCCTGAGAACTTATTTCAAATATCAGGTTATAACCTGTCTCATCACAACTTCTCACACTTGAAAGGCTGTGAAGACGTCCCCAAAAGGAGAAGGAGGGAGGGAGGGAGAGGGAGAAGGAGAGCAGGGAGGGGGAGAGAGAGAGAGAGAGAGAGAGAGGGACCCAAACTGACTCTCACTTAAGTGATGAATTACTTAGAACACTACACCATGTGTCAATTCTCATTGAACATTTTGGGCACCAATTTAGGCTGGTTGTATGTATTATAGGTTTGCCTGAGAAGGCTCAGAACTTTGAAACTGTTCCCTTTTGTGCTTTGATTACACATTCATTCTGACTTGAAAAAGGATTATGTTGTAAGGAGCCACACATTCCCTCCCAGCAGCCGGTAGTAGCTGTTTCTATCTGTAATGACTGTTTAATGACTATTTAAGAAAGTGCTGCCTGAGGTTCTCTAATCACCCAATTTTTATCAAGCACGCAAAGAAATCGCGAAGGTTCAGAACTGCCTAATTGGCAGCAGAGCCATGAGTTGTGCAGAGCTCCCTTCCTTCAGAGGAGAAAACGCAACGCGGATGGCAATGTGACACCCCCTCCCTCAAAGGGGGAACCTCCACACAGCACAGAGGGCAATAGCACCTTAATTCCCCCAGAGAGAGCAAAAGTGGGATTGAAGAGACTGATCAGACCTGAGAAGTAGGGAGCAGGAGAAATCAATGTTACTGAGAAGGTCTAGCAAACATCGCTAAGGAAATTGGAGTCAAAGACCCTCTTCTCCCCGTACCCTGATAAGCATCCTGGAGATCCAAGACCCCTTCAGTGAAAAATCTTCAGTCCTATTTAGAATGAGCTCTGGAGCTGAGTGGTTCAACCAACAGTTATTGAACCATCAGCCCCAAACTTGTTGCTATGAAGCCGTTACAGAGATGAATGAAGCAACGATCTTCACCCCTGAGGAGCTTAGAGTCTAGGGTGGGTGGGCAGACACAGGTATAACACTGCAGCAGTCCTTACCATTTAGGTAGCCCTTCTCTGCACCACACACTGTTAAGTGGTTTGCAAACATAATTGAAGGACTTTTTTCCCAGCTCCAGATGAGAAAACCAAGACTTAAAGCAGTTAGGATCCTCACCCCAAATCATGTAGCTATTAAGTGATGGAGCCAGGATTTGAACTGAGTGAGGTCTGGCTTCAAAGCCCATGCTCTTAACCACTCTGCCGTAGGAAGAATTTGACTTGGTGTTACTGTGCATATGAAGAGCCAGATGTGCTCAGGTGTAATGGGAGTCGTGAGAGAAGACACTTAGCCTAGTGTTGAGTCAATTCTAGATCTACCACTTGCTAACCATGAGACCTCAGGCAAAGAACTTAATCTCTCCTGGTTTTGGTTTTCTGATCTCTAAAATGAATTTGATTCTAGCAATCACATAGGATTGTCTTAAAATGAAAGGGGATAAAGTACATAAAGCATCCAATAGAGTGTCATCTAGTGGGTCACACAGTAGGTGCTCAGTTAGTATTGCTTTCTCTTTCCTTTCTGGATGTTTTTTAACTGGAAAACAGTGGGGGCTGACACCCCAAAGCAGAAACAGGCCCAAAGCACATGCGGGAGCTGGAACTGCCCTGCCCTGCTGGCGAGAGTGTAGACAGGGCGGCCATGTGGGCAGCGCCTAACATTGCCTACTGACAGCGAAGTCAGAAAATCCAACCAGATCCATGGGGGATGGGCGTGAGGTATTCAGCACAGCGCTGTCTGTACCAGAGGGCAGTTGGAAGCAATCTGGATGTCTACCAGCTGGAAGTGAGTGAGAAGACTATGGAGGGGGTCTCTTACGGAATATAATGTCTCAGTCAGGGGTAATGCACTATGCGTACATAAACATGGACAGAACTTAAAAACATAGCTTTGGAGTAAAAAAGTAAGAGTCAAAAAGAGATCTGTAGCCCAATTTCACTCATGTAAATAAAGTACACTTGCACATTAAAAACAATATTGTATATTTTGCAATAATGCTCATGTATCTAATGTATGTATCTATTAATATATGAATAATAGCCACACAGAGATGGCCACATCCAAATCCCCAGAACCTGCAAACATGTCATGTTCGATGGCAGACGGAATTAAGGTTGCAGAGAGAAGGAGGATCAGCTGCCCTGGATGTGGGGGCCTATCCTGGGTAATTCAGGTGGGCCAGTGTAATGATCACAGGTCCTTACCAGTGGAAGGGGGAGAGAGACTGAGAGGTAAGAGAGACTAGACCAGAGGACATGGGCAGCCTCTGACAGCTAGAAAAGGCAAAAAACCAGATTCTCCTTTAGAGCCTCCAGAAAGAACACAGCCCTTCCAACACATGATTTAGCCTAGTGTGACCCATTTCAGATCTGGCCTCCAGAATTGGAAGGTAATAAAGTCGTGTTGTTTAGAGACACCCCATTTGTGGTCATTTGTTAGCACAGCAGTAGGAAACTAAGACGCTATCAAATACCCGAGCAGCATGCTCACAGCGGGGACAACTGGTGGTGAAGACTAGGAATACAGGTAGGGCAGCTCGGGGGGCCACAGGTGACACACGCCCTGCACAGAGCAGCTTGCTCAATTCAACTCTGTGCCTAAAGGGAGAGGAAGGAGAAGGAAAATGGGGAGGGAGGGAGGCTGGCTGGTTAAGCAGTGCATGTCACGCTGGGTCCCTTGTGTCTAGCCCTAGTGCCTCGTGCTCCAGCTGTGCTGAATGAACACGAGCACAGATGGAAACTGATGACCTTAAAGAGAGGTGCACAGTAAAGAAAAAAAAATTTTTAATTTTAAAATAGGAGGACATGTAAAGGGAAGTGCACGAAATTTTAAGTCAAGTTAAGGTAAGGTTAGATTAAAACAGCTTCTTAGAGTGGGCTGGAATCCGGTCTGGTTTCAGAGCATGGCACTAAGCCAGCTTTCCTACCACTCTAACCAAAAGGTACTTCTAGGTTGGACATAGAAGATTTACTGAAGATAATCAGGCTTGCCCTCGAAAACGGTGTGTCAACACCAATTTTACACAATCTTTTCCAGAAAACATTTCCCAACTCATTTTCTGAGGCTAATATTACCCTGATACCACAACCAGATAAAGACAGTACAAATAAAGAAAACTACAAACCAGTATCTCTCATGAACTTAGACGTAAAAATCCTCAAAGTATAAGCAAATCGAATCTAGCAGTGTATAAAAAGAATTATATACCATGACCAAATGGGATTTATTCCAGGTATGCAAGGCTGGTTCAACACTCAAAAATCAATGTAATCCACCATATCAACAGGCTAAAGAAGAAAAATCAGATGATCATATCAACTGATACAGAAAAAGCATTTCACAAAATCCAACATCCGTTCATGACAAAAATTTCTCAGCAAACTAGGGATAGAGAGAAACTTCTTCAGCTTGATAAAGAGCATTTACAAAACACCAGCAGCTGACACCATACTCCATGGTGAAAGACCAAATGCTTCCTCTCCAAGATCAGGAACAAGGCAAGGATGCCCACTCTCGACACTCTTATTCAAAACCAGTGTATTTATTGGGCCTTCCTGGATGATTTCTCAACAGTAGTAGCCAACATCTGAACCTCCAGCTCTCTTGAAAGCAGCTGAGAACCTCAGAGACATGGCACACAGGCCCCACCCACGCTTGGGTATCTAAACTACCCGAATAGCAGCATTTCAGTCTGAAGTCTCTCCCATGGGCCTAAAGCTCACAAGCTTTAATTTTTTTAATAAAATATTTCCCCTTAGCATTGATTATTGGATTTAAACCCTCGCAGCATCTCTTTATACTTTTGAAGCTAAAGAGCTTCGCAAGTTACCATCAATCCATTGCAAGCTAAAAAAAAAAAGAATCCAAACTGCAAGCTGTTTCATGTTACCTAATATCAGAATAAGAGCTCACCTTTTATAACTCTCCACAGATTGCAAAATGCTTTCTTGTTCATTAGCTCCTTTCCTTGACTGTCCCCCACCCCACCCTGGCAGAATCAATCGCTCCCTCCTCTGAGTTCCCGTAGCACTTTGCACGTGCACCTATGGCCACAGCTGGCGCTTTCTAGGAAACCCCTTGTTCAGGTCTCGCTGTGCCCTGCTAGACCTGGAGGGACCACATGGTGATTAATTTAGCATCTTTTCTCCTAGCGTGGGCTCTGGTGTAGAAAAGGGGCACAATAATGGCGTCTGGGTACAGTTCAATTGCAAGGCAGGTGCTATTGGCACCTGGAAGGGACTCAATAACTCGTAGCTGTAGTGGAACATTGGAGAGATGAGGAAGCTGAGGCTTGGACACAACAAAGGACTCCATCAAAGACACACAGCTAGATGGTGACAGAGCTGGGCTTTGACACAGATCTTTTGCCTTTCATTGGGATAAACAGATGCTTTTCACCTGCTGATGTCCTGCCCTGCAGCTCTGGAGGGACCATGCCCCAGGAAAGCAGCTAAGGGTTTAATTCCTGCCTTGGTGTGGCAGCTAAAGAAAAAGAAACAGCCTTGTTCCCGCGGTGCGGAGACGCAGCACAGACACAGACAAACTGCCGGGACTCTAAGAGCCTCCGCAAACAGAATGCAAACCACAGAGCCCAGCCAATCACAAGTTCAACAAAGTTTTCCCGGGTTGAACTCTGAACTTTGAGAAGTCTGGAATCTTTAGCAATTGCTTCTTGCCTGCAGGATAGATGCAGCTAGTCCCATCCCTTCTGGGCATGCCCTTAGCTGCAAGCCTCATTGAAGTTCCGGGGCTGCTGCTTTCAAAACCACTCACATTCCTTCACTCAAGTGTTCTTAGCACTTACGTTGATAGGGAATACTTCAAAGGCTACATCTTTACTTTATCAAATCTGATCTAATTTTGCAGATGGAATCAAAGAGGTTCATTTTGAGTCTAGTCAAGTTTGCCAACCATCCCGGAGAGGAGGTATCAATGCCTTGTCGTCTGCGTAATTAACCTAAACAGAGAGGCCCCGAAGACACCCGGGTCTTCGGCCATCCAGTCCCAGAGACCCCTGGGTGGAGGCAGGGGGCTCCCTCCGCGTGAGGGGGGCATGGGGAAGAGAGGGACAGGTCTCTGACACTCTGGGACCCGTGGCTGTTCCTCCTCCATGGCAATCAAAGACAGGATGGGTGTTCCGGGGAGTTCAATGAAGACAGAAAATATAATGAGCTCCAGTGTGCCTGGCGGTCTTTAGAGAGTCGCGCTGTGAGGTGGAGAGAGCCCGGGACGTGGGCAGCCGAGGCCCCGGGTATTAACCTTCACCCTCGGCTACAGGAACAATTACGCTACTCTTCTCCCAACCTGGCATTTTTCATAAAATCCAAAACTTGATGTCAGTGCTAATTTGCCCCTAATACCTGCGTCTGAAGCTGGATCCAGGCACGGATTCAGCTGCCTAACTGGACGGTAATTTCCAACTGGGCTATTATAATTGTTACAGTAAAATGTCTATCTGCACACAACACACCAGGTCGCCGGGGAAAGCCATTGATTTTGGTGTTCAGAAAAGTTCTCTGTGGCTCAGAGAAGAGACATTTCTGGCTGGGTTTGCTTTATCATGTATATATATATATATATATATATGCACAGGGGCAGCCATCTCACATTGAAATGGAACATGGAGGTAAGAGGTTCGGGGGTTCCGTTCTCAATGTCCTCAGCTCTGGGGTCCCCGTTTTAAAGAGCTCTTCAAAAACTCCCACACACAAGCTTCCCCCACGCCCTTGGCTTTGGACTTTGGAGGGAGTCACGCTCATCTAGCAGCCTTCGGGAGGTCGGTAGGAAATAATCGGGGAGCTTTTGTGCCAGGTCCATGCAAATCGGCCATGAAAAGGCTCCACGGCCCAGATCTCTGCCCACGTATTCTGGTCATCAAGGGAGTGGGCGGCACTCTCCTTTCCTACAGAGGAGGAAACCAGGCCAGGCCTACGGGGCTGGAGAAGCTCCCCAGGTTGCTTGGCTTCCTCTCCCCTTGCTATGAGCTGGCCCCTCCAGCCCCGCTGCAAACCTTCCCTGCCCAGCTTTGAGCAGGACCCACCCGCAGCTGGTGGTCTCAGAATACAGACTGAGGATGCTGAACGTGGCCTTGAGGGCTCTATGATCTGCCCCGACTCCCTCCCCAGCCTTCTTTCTCGCCAGGGCTGGCTTCCTGGGCATGTGACCTCTGCAGGCACCTAGCCCCCCAATACACACACACACACACAAGGTCCCTGCTCTCCCTGTCTTGAAATTCTTAATCATTTTTTTTTGACAAGGAGCCCACATTTTCATTTTGCATGGGGCCCTGCAAACTCTGCAGCCAGGCCTCCTCGCCAGGTTCCACTCACATTCCTGCACGTCCTCCCAGAAGCCCTTGCACACATTGCTCCATCTGCATGGAATGTTCCTGCACGCCCATCCTCACTGCTGACATTGCCTTCTACTTACTTCATTACCACATATACCTTGGTCTCAGCTAAATTGTCACTTCCTCCAGGAAGTCCTCCCTGACTCCCCCGACTAGGTCGAGTCCCCTATTACAGATTCTCAGAGCTCCCTGTTCCTCTCGCATCAGGAAAAAGGAGATAAAATGAGTAACTTATAGAACTGTTTCGAGCTTTAGATGAAATAACGTACCTAGAACACTCAAGATATGCCAGACATACCGTCAGCACCCCAAATGACCAGTGCTGTTATTTCAGGGGGACTCATGTGCACTGCAGATGGGTGTTCAGTGTCTCACATGTCCTTGAAACACCCCATGTGGTAGGAATTACTGTCCCCAGGTGGCACAGCTGGCAAGTGGCCCAGCAGGACAGGAATCCATTACCGGCTGTTTCCTCAGCCCACGGTTGTGTCAGAGACGTGGTAGTTGAGAAAGGACAGAAGATGAGATGACCAAAGGGTTTCAAAAGCCCAGGTTCGAGTTTGGCTCCACTTCTTACTATCTGTATGATCATCAACGATCGTCTCAGCCTTGTGAGGTGTCGGTTTCCTCATCTATAAAACAGGGATAAGAAGAGACGCAGCTCACGGGGCTGCTGTGAGTATTAAGTGAGATGGACCCTGCGGAGCACGTGGCACAGGGCTTCCCGGCAAGTTCCTGGTGCACACGCAACGCGACCGAGCTCTCTGTGACATGATGGAAGCCACACGCCAGAGTCACTTGTGTTCGGCGGGAGGAGCTCATCTTTCACAGCTCACTTGCTCCCATATTCCCGGCTGCCGACATTCTTCAATTGTTTGTGGAGGGCACCTTTTTCCAGAATTCCTCCAACTTCCGACATTCCCCAGATGCTGCCCTGAGATGGATCATGACGGCAGCATCACCTCTGCCTTCCAGAGCAAGAAGCGCTCTCCCCTGCGTGGACGTTTTCAGAAGGCTAGAGCCTGTGGTCTGGCTTCTCCCCTCCGTCCACTTCTCCCTGGGGAAGGCCAAGGCCTGGAGAATGAAGAGTTAATCCCAGCAGGGGCAATTCCTTCTCCACACCCCAGGGGGGAGGGGGACACCATCGTGCAACAGGAAGGGCTAGAACGTGCTTCTCTGGGATTAAAGCAGAAATCTGGTTCCTTCCTCAGCCGATAATTTAAGGCTTCAAGGAATGGAAAAATCCCACCATGCCCAGCCCATTGTACACTCCTCAGCCCACTGGAACACCCCTGTCCCAGAATGAGTTCAGGTCCAGGGGGGAGCCTCAGCTGCCATCCAGCCCTGGGATGTCCCCACTGGGAGCTGGGGCCATAGAGGCAGACCCTGGAGCAAGGAGGAGGCACACCAGGCTGCCTCCCCCACTCCAATCAGAGCACTACAAGTCTGTCTGCCATGTGCACGGGGGGCTCTAGGGAGGGTTTTACTTGGGGGTAGAAAGTTACTTTTTAAAAATTACTATTAAAAAGAAAAAAATGACTGATTTTATCCATTTCCCCCATTTTACACAGGAGAAAGCTGAGACCTAGAGAAGGTTCCGTGACTTCCTTGCATAGCTGGTTGTCAGCCAAGGTGAGGCCAGAACCCAAGCCCACCCCCACCCCTGGCACTGGGGCTGATGTAGACAGATGTGGAAGATTAGGCTGGGGATCTGCATGCGAAAACAATGTTGGAGGGTACAGAAAAATCATGGAGCCAGAGTGCCTTGAGAACAATCTTTCCCTTCCTGTTGTCAATACGGTAGGACTGAGCCCAGTTGCACGGATCCTCCCTGAGCTAAGCCCCCTGCCTCTTACCCGGGGCAGCATTGCGGTGTTTCCCCACAGAAGAGCAGGCCCTGCCCAGTGCTGGAGCGGCCACCCACAGCCTCCAGGACGCATCTCCCCTTCGGGTCCTTCTTAGACCTGGCCTGCCTGGCTCCAGCCATCAGCAGTGGTGACGTTTCGGTGGGTGGCCCTTAGCTGCGGGGGTCAAAGCCAGGCAGTCTCAGCTCCGGTTGGATATTGTTGGGCGCTCATCCCCAAATTCTTTGGAGTCTGGTCTCGTGGCTTTAGAGTCCCAGGCTAATTGGCTAGCCGTGAGGATGTCACTAATTGACTGAAGTGAAATGTCCTTCAGTCAGAGAGCCCTGGACGTAGCTACGACCTCTGAGCGTTTAATGGAAAGTTCGTCCTCTGTTCTCTCTCCTCACTGTTAACCTTCCTGCTGTGGTGGGTCACGAAATCCAAAAGATGTTGAGCAGGAAGGGACATCCAAGGTTATCTAGACTAATGACTTTATTCTATAGATGAGGCTCAGAAAGAAAAAGTAACTTGCTCAAGTTAAGAAAAAGTAGAAATATGTCATAATAGACCTATGCCTCTGGGGTAGAAGAGAACGATTTGTGTCTCATCCTTTCCCAAACCGGAACTGCCTCATCTCAAACCACACACATCCTCTCTCTTGAGCTGCAGGGATCTCTACTCAATACCCCCCCACCCCCAGGCTCCAAATCTTATTCTAAAAACTGCTGCCCAGTTGATACAAAGCCCAAGCTTCTGGGTAAGTCATAATACCCGACCCCCTGAGCCATGTAGGGGGCAATTCAGGGATCGTTGGTCCATGTGAGAAGTACAAACGCTGGGCTGAGGTCCATCTGTACCCTTGGCAGTGAGCCAGGCCACATCTCCCAGCTGGCAAGGACTCCACTTAGCTTGGTCTTGCCTAGGCTCTCCTTCCAAGGCAGTGAATCGAGTTGACATGAACCAACCTGGAGAAAGTGGGTCACATTAGCCAAGACTGTTGGAAAGAGTTTGCTCTTTGGTGGGGGCAATATCAGAGTCAGGAAACTGATCCTTTACTCGGCATCCGAGGAATTAACAGAAATGGATCTCATTTTCCAAATCACAGAGCAGATGTACGATCAACACAGAGGTGAGGAATACTCGCCCTGGTCGATCACAACAAGAAAGACGGTGACTACAGCAAGCCCAGGTGTTGACGAGGAAGCACAGGGAAAACATCCAACTTCTTATCCTGAGATATGAGGCTGACGGCTCTTCAGCCTCCTTCGCTCTAATCACATCCATCCAGCTCTCTTCCACGCTTTAAAACTTTCCAATTTTTGTTTTACCCTTCGTTTATTCATTCATTCATTCAGAAAAGGCCAGGTCAAGATGTTGGCCAAATTCCCACCACCAGGGCTAGGGCCTTTCCGCCACCCCCCGCCCCTCCCAGGCCAGCCTCTCTTCCAAAATGAGCCCATGATAAAAGCACAGCAGCCTCTGTGCATTTTAAAGAGTTCGCCTATTTTCAACTATAAAATAATATGTGGCATAGAAAACAGCATGTAGGATGAAAAAAGATCCTGTTTAGTTTCAGTGTGACATTTGCCTGGGGGAAGAAGTGCAGAGCTCATTGGCAAGCCGATTGTTGAAGCCCTGACCAGCCAGTTACAAAGTGTCATCATTTAATATGCCAGTCAGCTCTGCCTTTGCAGCCCAGGCACTCCTTTCGTGCTGGGGAGAAGGTAGAAATGGGGTGCAGAGGAGAAATTGAGTGGGGGGGTGGGTAAGCAGAATGAAGGGGGTCAGGGCACACCAGGATGGAAGATTCCAGAAACGTGTTATTGTTCCATCTCCCTCCCACCTCCGGGTGTGCCTTACTGGTGCCCACTGGGGCCGACCAGCCTGAGCCCAGTGGCTCTTGGTCATGGTGGCTGCCCAGGTGAGGCATCCATAAATTAGGGACCCAAGGCCTGCCCACGCCCCAGATGTGGACATCCTGGCCCCAAAGTCACAGAATGTACGTATGTCCCTAAAGCTGGGGTCATCTTCTGGCCCCAGATGCTATGAGAAACACCATCTTCCAACGTCGTGGGCAAAAAGGTCAGAACCCAAGCCTGCCCCGGCAAATCCGGACCTATCACCACCTCCTGCAAGCCCCACACACTTCTGTGTTCAGACATCAGTGCATGATCGCGACTGCCTTTCAGGACTCCGAGCTTTGTATCCAACTTACCATTAACAGGGTTCCGCCGAGGCAGGGCTTTGACTCTGCCCCCCCACCGCGGCCCCTCTCTGTCAGCCTTTTCGTCATCAACTATATTTGTTACAGTCGAGTCCTGTCAACTGTCACAGCTTACATACAGACTGCCAGTAAATATGTCTTTCCGCTCATTAGACATCCCTCCTAGTCACCTTGGGATTTCTACCTTGTCTGTCTCACTCCAAAAAACTTTTGTTCAGAAGTATGAGACACCCACTGAGCAATGTCAGCTTGCGGCCATTACCTCAGGAAGTGACAGAAAACACCCAACTGTCACTCATTAAGATCCATTTTTTCCAGAGTTGATGTAAGTCAGACTTTGCCCCCAAAACGAATCATGATTTATTTAATATATTTGCTTCTACAAGTGTCAGCTCATCAGCTTAAAATGTTCCTCCTTTAACTCTATTGAGGACGGTACAGAAAGTTTTCTTTGAAACCTAGTTTTTGCTTTAAGGCTTAATAATTAAAACAGAACCAAGTACAGTCAAGGCTCTGCTCTATAGGTGCACTTTGGTGGCCCCTGGTTTTATAATTATATGTACAAAGCAGTCGTGTTGGAATTATCGCTGGACACGCTGGGAAAATGGCCCCCCGCTGAGCAGGCTGGCTTTTTCTGCCAGGCACACTGGGCCGGGGCAAGATGAAATGAAAACCGGGGATGGTTTGAAAGCAGGGACAAAAATAACAATTAGGGAAGCGAGGAGGAGAAAAATTCAGTTTCTTAATTGCTTGGCCCCGGCGCCAGCGGGCAGCTCCCTGTCACGCTGCAGGAGCGTGGGGAGCCGGGGGGATCCTGTGCTGTCCAGAGGCCTGGGGGATGCAGACAAAGGTGCAGCTTTCTGGAAAAGATGCCCGAGGCCTCGCTTTGACCCGGATTTGGGGCGAGATCAAAGCCTGAGCCCAAGAGAAAGGTGATTTGATGAGCTGATGACTTCCTATGGGGGTCTCCAGCCCAAGGTCATTCCCAGCCACCCTCCCCTCTGTTGCAGATTCACCATGGCTGGTCCTTTCTCCCGGGAGGAGAGGGGCTGAGCACCAGGGGAGGGGCCGCTAGGAGAGAACAATGCCCAGCAAGCTGACGTTGACGTTCTCCTAGGCCTCGCGGCGGGAGTGGCGTCTAAGCCTCACCAACACTGAGACTGGCTTTCCTCCGTCCCAGGGCCCAGGGCCCCAGCATGAGATGAGTCCTGGAGCCAGCCCCATCTCCAAAAGACTTCACCCCCAGACTCACACATACACCCATGTAGGGGTTGGTGCTATACAGTGAGGACAAGCACAGAAGAGTGGAAAAGAAAGGAAAAACTCCACGCAAATTGTCCAAGATGAGGTAGGGGTGTGGGGACAAGGTGGGGATCTTGTCATCAAACATGTTTGCATTCAACAATCACTTGTTGGATGTGGCATGAGAAACCAAGCCTAACATGGACATCTAGGCTCCAAGATACTCCAAGCACCCTCAGATGAAGATCTTTGAACTCCAAGAGTATAATACTTGGGCAGATGTTATTTTTGTGTGGTTGTTTCTGCGTTACCAAGACAGAATGGGCCTCCATCCACAAAATCTCTCCCACCACCTGGCTGAGGGCTCGAGTCCCCTCCTGGGGCCTGGCCTTTGGTTAGAGTATCCCTCTCTGGTAGAGACATGCCATGGAGTATCAGGGCAAGCTGGGAGTCTGAACAAAGCATCTGGACACAGGCTGTGGGAGGAAGGCGCCCAGGAGGCGGCGGGGCCACCACACTGGTTCAGAGACCTCACTGCTCCGTTATATGACTGCCCTGGCCTGCCTTCCTTCACACACACATTCTCCGACAGAAACCAGCCATGTTATAAAAATTCAGGTTTGATCACTTAAAGCTTTCCAATGGCTTCCCATTGCTTATAGGATAAAAGTCACACTTCATCAGAGGGTGAGCCAGGCCGTGCCCGGTCAGTTCTGCATCTTCCTCTCCTCTCCTCCTCTAGGTCCCACCTGCAGGACGTGCCTCTGAGACCCCTGCTGACCCCTCCTGAGAAGAACCTCTGACTTCCAAATCACAACTGGTGATTTGCTTCACCTAAGATCTTGGTGTCTCGTGGTCTTGTGTCAGACTTGGGTCCTCTGAGACAAGGGTTGTAAGATCAGCTCCATGTAACACCTGGAGGTGAAAACCAACACTACGGCTGCCCAAGAGATGGAGAGGAAGGAGGGGAAGGAAGGGATGGGGCGGTGGAGCAGCAATCACTTTGTGACAGCATTCCATAGTTTCCAGTGGGTTCTCCCCAGACAGGTGAAGCAGATGGGCTGACACCAGGTCATGCACCTGCCAGGAGGCCTGAGAAAGTGGGCACTGCCCCTTCCACTCTACTCCTCTGCAAGACTTATGGAGTGCAGAATTCCCCAAATATGAAAACAGTTTCAGATGCTGAGTCCCAGTAAAAGCAACAGTCTTCTCCCAACTCAGCTCATTGCCAGAGTACAGCTTTCCAGGGAAGCTGACAAAAATCCTCCAACGGGGCCCAAGGCAGGGACATTTTCCATCTCTCTGGCTCCCCAGATCCCAGAAGCAGGGGATCCCACCGTGCATCCACCACATTGCCATGCTGCTCCTCGACCTGGCATGGCAGGCAAAACTGACGGAGAAAAAACACGTTGAAAATCAGCCTGCAAAGGGAGCCCTTTCATGCTGCCATGATCCGCAGCTCGGAAGGTAAGATCAGATATGGAAGTGTTTGATGAGGTTAAGTCCATTTCCAACCCTTTATTCCAGTGTTTAAAACCATCATCTGTTTTAAGAAGTGGAGGGCTTTAATGTTCAGGGGGTACAGAAGGGAGTGGGCTCCTGCTCCGTGTAGAGCACCAGGAGGCAGCAGCTGTGGAAAGTTCTGGAACCTTTTTTCCTCCAACTCCATAAGGAAAAGAAGCCCATACCTGCTGAGCGCTAAAAATGGTTGCTAATGATCTACAGCTGGGCTGAAATAGGGACCCGTGTTAATTATAAACCAGGGTGTGGGGTGTTTAGGATTGATGTGCCTCCTTGGAGACACGGAGCCTGAGTAGGCCCCCTTCCCCAAACAGGAACAAAAGGAAACAGATGTGTGTTCTTCCTCTGTTGGAGGGCTGGCCCCAGAGCCCTGCTAAAATTCTCTGACCTCCAAGAAGCTCTCACAGATGACTGACTCCCTGCTTCTTATCTCCTCAAGCGTCTGTTGTCTATACCGTTTGTTTTTCCCTTAGTATAAGATCATTCATTTCTTTGTTCATTCATTCGTCAAACCCTCATTAAGCCATGCTGTGGAAGGTTTGAAGTGGAAGGCACTCTGAAGGTCTTTTACTATACAAGAAAACTGAGACAACCCTGGGGATGGCGTTGGGGGTTGGGTGGGGAATGACTTGCCCAAGGTCAAAACTGTCTTAGTGGAGTCTCTGCGCCACCCACAGCTCCCAAGAAACTGGTCCCTGTTAATAGTTTAATACCCTCCACCCGGCCTCTGTGCTATCAGAACCGGCCATCAGCATGCACTGTGATCTACCAACAAGACTCCTCACCCCGTCAGACTGGGGGCTCTTCAGTCAGTGATTCTCAACCCTGGCTGCCTGTTGGAATTACTGGTGAGGTTTAAAATGTACCGATGCCTGGTTCCATCCCAGGGATTCTGATTTCATTGGTATGGAGTATGGCCTGGGCATTGGGAATTTTAACACTATCACCACCACTCCCTTGGATTTTAATATGCATCTGAGGTTTAGGGGCACTATTCTAGAACACTGCTTCTCAAACTTTGCACATCATCACATGGAGATCTGGCTCAAGAGCAGATTCTGATTCAGTAGGTCTGGGCTACAGCCTGCGATTCTGCATTTCTGGCAAGCTCCCAGGCAATGCTGATGCTGCTGATCTTTGAATAGGAAGGCTCTAGAACAGGGTTTCCCAAGTTTGGAACTATTGACATTTTGGGCTGGGTAATTCTTTGGGTGGGAGAAGGGGTGTGCAGGGGACTGTCCTGTGCATTGTAGGATGTTTAGCAGCATCGCTCTCTAATCACTAGATACCAGCAGCACTTCCTCTAATTGTGACAACCAAAATGTCTCCAGGCAACACCAAATGTCCCCTGGGGAGGGCACAATTACCCCTAGTTGAGAACCACTGCTCTAGTAGACAAATGTTGAAGCTTAGCATCTTTGAGTTTTCTATCTACTTACCCAGAGCCCTTTCAGTATACCACATTGCCCTGTTAACTCTTTTCACACATCTTATTTACTAACTTGTAACTACTTAAAAGTAAAGACCACATCCTATCCATCAATCAGTCAGTGATTTAGCAAATACTTACTGAGTGCTGAGTAACGCACTAAACTCAGAGGTGATAACGAAGGTAGCTAAAAGCTGTGCTTGCAACATCTCTTCGATCCTCAATACAACACTCGCAGGTAGGTCCTAGGGGTAGCCACATGTTACAGACCAGGCAACCAAGGTTAGAGAAATTAAGCAACTTGCCCCAAATCACACAGCTGGTAATTTATAGAAACAAACTGCAAAGACTAATAGGATACAGATTCTTTCCCAGTGGAGTTCATACTCATACAGTCAACGCAAATGCCCATGCTCCTGACTCTACGTCCGTGTGCCCGGCACTAGATCAGCAGCTGTAGCAGAGAGAACTTCCAGTTCGGCAGGAGGAATGGGAGGGAGGAAGGAGAAGACCCTGCACCAGAGGTGATCATTGAGCTGGGTCTTCAAGGATGTGAATTACACAGTTATCACCCTATGGAACTGTAAGCTTCTCAAGGGTAGAGACAGTTTCTTATTTATTTTTCTATCTCTAGTTCCTGGCAGAGTGCTGGGCACAGAGCAGGTGTTCAATAAATATTTGGTGAGTAAATGAACAAACAAAGCAGAGAACAGCAGGAGCAAAAGCTTGGAAGCGTGTCAGCAGGGGATATGCTGAAGAAGCAAATGGATGGGCAGTGTCGTGATGTGGAAGGGGAGGGAGCCGGGCAGGTCTCTGCACAGCGCAGTTTGGTTCCTTCTCACTGTGCACCAGGGCAAGGCGGTGGGGTTTGGGGGAGCTCTAGGGAAGGGCCTCCAGGTTCCTGTGCTCCTCTCAGAAAGCACAGGACCCCCTGTCTCAGGACAGGTTTCTGATGACTGCAGGGAAGTAAAATAAAGAAACACACCTCCAATTAGTATATGGGGAAGGAATCGTGTGCGTTTATTTTTTTAAAAACTTCCTATTATCCCAATAAACTGATGGATCCAAGCCTTGGCATTCACGGGGGTATGGGGATGCTAAAATCTGAAAGAGATATGACCGTACAAATTGTACCTTCCGATAAAAGGACACACCACAACCTATGAATCTGACCCAGGCCCTAGTGGAACTATTCGTTTATAAGAGACACAGAGGACAGAGGAGCACATCAAACTACACCACAGGGACGCAATGGGCAAAGTCCAGGCTGTGGGAAACTCCATGGGAAAAATGACTTGGTTTTTTATTTTATTTATTTATTTATTTACTTCATTTCAGAATATTATGGGGGCACAACCATTTTGGTTACCTGTAATGCCTTTGCCTCGCCCAAGCCAGGGCTACAAATGTGTCCTTCCCCGGTACAGTGTGCTCCATCTCAAATAGTTGGGAGTTTACCCACCTCCACCCCCACCCCACCTGACCGGCACCCAGTGACTATCACTACCATGTGAGCACCTTAGTGTTGATCATTTAGTACCAATTTGATGGCATGTACATGTGGTGCTTATTTTTCTACTCTTGTGATGCCTCACTTCGAAGGATGGGCTCAAGCTCTATCCAGGATAATATAAGAGGTGCTAGTTCACCACCATTTTTTGTAGTTGAGTAGAACTCCATGGTACACATACACCACATTTTATTAATCCACTCACGTACTGATGGGCACTTGGGTTGTTTCTACATCTTTGCGATTGTGAATTGTGCTGCCATAAATATTCGAGTGCAGATGTCTTTATTATAGAATGTCTTCTTTTCCTTTGGGTAGATACCTAGTAGTGGGATTGCTGGATCAAATGGTATTTCTATTTTTAGCTCTTTGAGGTATCTCCAAATTACTTTCCACAGGGGTTGCACTAATTTACAGTCTCACCAGCAGTGTATGAGTGTTCCAATCTCTCCATATCCACACCAGCATTTGTTTTTTGTTGTTGTTGTTTCGTTTTGTTTTTGAGACAGAGTCTTACTCTGTTGCCGGGGCTAGAGTGCCGTGGCGTCAGCCTAGCTCACAGCAACCTCAAACTCCTGGGCTCAAGCAATCCTCATCTCAGCCTCCCGAGTAGCTGGGACTACAGGCATGCGCCACCATGCCTAGCTAATTTTTTCTATGTATCCTTAGTTGGACAATTAATTTCTTTCTATTTTTAGTAGAGACGAGCTCTCGCTCTTGCTCAGGCTGGTTTTGAACTCCTGACATTGAGCGATCCACCCGCCTAGGCCTC
>CAUYRT010095977.1:0-10570 GCA_963574885.1 Lepilemur ruficaudatus
TTTAGTTGGTTAAAAGAACTGGGGAGAAGGGATGGTGAGGAATATGCTGGGATTTCTGTAACAACCTTTGCAAAACAGTTAACATTTGACCCTTTAAACCATGGAACATAAGACTATAGAGATATATAAGGCCAAAAAAAATAAAGAAAAAGTAATATTACAAATTTTTAGAATTAAATGACAATGACAGTACCACATATGGTTTCTGGTGAAAATATACACACATGCAGAAAGACAAAGGTGAACATGAATGCATTCACAATCACACACATAAAGACACAAGCGTATACATACATGTGAACATACAAAGACACATACACACATACATATTGGTAAACAGATACACAGAAACACACATGTCCTTATGTGTAGACATATGGCATGTATGCATATACAAATGATTATACACATACACACAAAATATACATGGATACACACATGTACACATCACACACATGCACACATATATTCATGGATATATACACCTGTGTGTACATATATGCACACTCACATCCACATCTGCATACATATCTATACAGTGATACAAAAAAAAAGCATATACACACTTAAATAAAATCCTGAATTTGTGAAAAGAAATGTATGTATGTTAATATATTTAGAAAAATTACTGGATGGAAATAGTAAAATATTAGCAATAGTTACCTAAGTGTTGTGAAATTGAGACATACTTATTTCTAAATGTTTTTCAATATTTTACAGATTTTTATTTAGAAAAAATATTTTGAGTAGAACTCATGTAGCAAATATCATTTATTTCTGTAGCAGAATGATTTAGTATAAATCACTGTTTTTTTAATCTAGCCCTTAGCTTTCTAATTTCTTACAAATATAATTAAACAAAATGACCTTCTACAACTCTACATTCTCTGTCATTTTCTGTAGTCTCTTTGAACATTTCTCTCTTTGAAAGGAAATATATTTTTCCCTTTCAAATTTTTAAAATCTATTTGAGAATAAATTCAAAGGGTTTTATAAAAAAAAATGAAGCTCTGGGATTAGGTAAAAATAATTAAATCATGGTTTTTGCAATTTTTTAACTTTCTGTTAAAATATTTTTGACTACATTACTTGAAATTTAATTTGAAAATTGGACTTGACTGGTTCAAAATCTTTGTCAATTATTTGCAGAGGCATCTGAGGGAGGGGAATCCTTAGAAAAAAGGGAGTCAGATGAAAAAGGGGAAGTTTTGTGTCTACATTGTCTCAGGGGGTGTATGCCCTTTGCATTCTTCATGTCACCTCATTTAAATGATAAAGAGACCTGGTTGACTGGTGTGGAAGCAAATGGAGATTGGTTTATACATGTATGTTTACCTTTGAGGCTGCTCTGCAAACTCTCTCCAGGGAATTGTTATTTAACTTTAGAAAACTACTTTCTGTTTTCATTTACAAAACCCAAGTGCATTTTGAGAGGAAAATCTATTTTAAAATGTGTTTTCTTAGTTAAATGAAACTTGAGTTCTATAAACAGTGGCTCAGCTCCCCAGCGTGATAAGGCCTGGAGCTGGTTGGTGTTTGTCTCTGGGGAAGGCTGCGGAGGCCTCTGTAATCACCTGCATCCTGGGGGCCCAGGTGACCTATTAGAGAAGCTGGCAGGCAGACCCACCATATCTGATGTATTAACTTGCCAAAAGGAGGCAGCTGTGTGATGTGGCTGCCTGCCTCTTTCCCTAGAATGTCTAAAAGGCTCTGCACTAATATCTGTATTAGTCTGTTTTCTGTTGCTTATAACACAATACCTGAAACTGGATAATTCATTTTTATAAAGGAATTTATTTCTTACAATTATGAAGACAGAGAAGTCCCAGGTTGAGGGGCTGCGTCCGATGAGAGTCCTCTTGCTGACGGGGACTCTGAAGAGTCTGTAGGCAGCACAGAGTATCACACAGTGAAGGGGCTAAGCGTGTAGGCTCAGGTCTGTCTTCCTTTTCTTATAAAGCCACCAATGGCACTCCCATGATAACTCTTAGATCCATTAATCATTTAATCCATTAATCCATGAATAGATGAACCTATTCAATCACCTCTTAAAGTCTCCACCTCTCAATGTTACCACATAGGAGATTAAGTTCGAACATGAGTTTTGAAGGGGACATACAAACCACACCATTTCACTCCAGCCCCTCAAAACTCATGTTCTTCTCACAAACAAATACAGTCATTCCATCCCCATAGCCTCAAAGTCTTAACTCATTTCAGTACCAATTCAAAAGCCCAAAGTCTTATCTGGAGACTGTGAAATCAAAACACGTTATCTACTTTCAAGATACAATGCAAGCATAGGGTAGGCAAGAAGAAACAGATAACAGGCCTCAAGCAAGTCCAAAACCCAAGAGAACAGACATTTAGTTCTTAAGACTCCAGAATAATTTCCTTTGATTCCACGTCTGGCATCCTCTGCACACTAGTGCAGAGTGTTGGGCCACCAATACCTAAGACAGCCCCCCACAACCTCTATGGCTTGGTTGGGCTCAGCCCACCCAGCTCTTCCAAGATAGCAATTTGTGCTGGTAACTCTACTGTTCTGAGGTCTTTGTGGTGGCCCCACTCCCATAGTTCCACAGGCATTGCCCTAGTAGGGGCTCCTTGCAGTGGATCTGCCCCTGATACAAGTCTCTACCAGAGCCCCCTGGCTTTTGAACAATATTCTTTGAAATCTGGGTAGTGGCTGCTAAGCCTCCACAGCTCCTGCTTCCTGCAAGCTTGCAGAATTAGAACCAGGTGGATGCCACCAAGCTTTATGACTTTATCTTCTAGAGGTGCGGCACAAGGGGCCACAGGGGCCACTTGAGCCATGGCTAGTGTGGCTGAGGAGCTCTGTGCTCGGGGGCAGAGTCCTGAGAAGGTCCTAATCAGAAAGCCTGTGGAAAGCACCTGCGCCTATACCCTGAAACAACTCTTCCCTCTCAGGCCTCTGGGCTTATGATAGAATGGGCAGCTTCGAAGATGTATGAAATGCTTTTAGAGTCTGTCTTCCATTGTCTTGAGGACTAGCACCTGCCTCCCTTTTATTCATGCTAAACTTTTTAGCAAAAGTTGCCTGGCTATACCCTTGATTTCTTCTCCTGAGCAACCTTTTTCATTCTTTAGGTAGCCAAGCTGAGAATTTTTCAAGTATTTCTATTTTCTTTCTTTTTACTTATAAATTCTGTTCTTAAATTATCCCTTTGATCCTGAACCTCAGTGTAATCATCCAAAAGTAACCATGCAGTTTCTTTTATATTTTGCTTATAACTTTCTTCTGCTAAATACCCTAGTTTATCAATATCAAGTTTGGCCTTCCACAAAGCCCTCAGCATGGACACAGGTTGGTCAAGTTCTTTGCCAACTTATAAGGAGGGTGTTTTTACTCCAGTTTCCAGTACCTTGCCTCAGTTCCATCCGAAACCATCAGAATGGCCTTTACTGCCCATATTAATATCAGCATTCTGGTCATGACCACTCAACAAATCTCTAAGAAGTTCTCAACTTTCCCTAACCTTGTTTCTGAGCCCTTCTCAAAGTCTAGGCCTTTTCTATCTTCTTTCAGCCTCTGCTTATTACTCAGTTCAAAAGCTGCTTTCACATTTTAAAATATTCCTTACAAGCAACACCCCACTCTTAATACTGATTTTCTGTTGGTCTGTTTTCTGTTGCTTATAACAGAGTACCTAAAACTGGGTAATTTATAAAGAAAAGAAATTTAGTTCTTATAGTCACGGAGGCTGAGAAGTTCCTAACTGAGGAGATGTATCTGGTGAGACGCTTCTTGCTTGTGGGGACTCTCTGAAGAGTCCCAAGGCAGCACAAGGTATCACATGGTGAGGGGGCTGAGCATGTTAGTTCTAGTATCTCCCTCTCTTCCTTGTCTTATAAAGCCACCAGTTCCACTCCCATGTAACCCATTAATCTATTAACTTTTTAATATGTTAATCTAAAAATGGAGGACTCCATCATGGGGGCAGAGCCCTGATGATACAATGACCTCTTAAACTCCTCACCTCTCAATGCTGCTACATCGGGGATTGAATTTCAGCATGAGTTTTGGAGAGAACATTAAAATCATAGCAATATCTTAGTGGTAAAGTTAGAATTATATTTAAAAATGTATGATACTTCTTAATAAACTGGTGGCTACTGAGAGAGCTGTATGTTTGGTGGGAGGGCACTCAATGTGGTTGGGGAGTTCTGAAAACCTTTCAGGCTTAACACAAAGGAATGCGTTGGTTAATTGGCTACATTTATTGTAAGTGCAAAGTACAGGGGCTCTGATATCAGAAGCATTGACCTTCACTAGCTCTGTGAACTTGGGCAAGTCACTTGACCTTCTCTAGCCCTGATTTCCTCAAAACACCTTACCTTATAAGGTTGCTGCAAAGATTAAATAAGACAATGCATGTAAAAGCTTACTGTCTGATTGTTGTTCAATAGCATACTTTTTTCTATGTTGAATTGATCTATTTACTTTTTAACTGTTTTTCTATAATATATAGAGGAGTCCCTCCTTATCCACAGCGGATATGCTCCAAGACCCCCAGTGGATGCCTGAAACCTTGTATAGCACCAAACCCTATGTACAGTATGTTTTTCTTATACATACATACCTATTGTAAAGTTTAGTTTATAAATTAGGCATAGTAAGAGATTAATAACAACTAATAAGGTAGAATGATTATATGATAATAAAAGTTATGTGAATATAGTCTCTCTTTCTCAAAATATTTTATTGTACTGTGCTCACCTATTTTCAGACTTTGGTTGACCACAGATAACTGAAACCAGGAAAAGCAAAACTGAAGCTAAGGGGAGAACAACTGTAAATTATTGGTGTTATAACTATTAATTAAATGTTTACTTCTAAAGGTGGCATAAGATAATAGAAAAAAAGTCACATTTTTTATTTCCTAATGTTCAGAAATTTTTCTTGGGATAAAATATAGAGAATACTACTAGACCTGAGGAGAAAGAAATATAAATCCATGCCAATTGCATGCATGTGGAATTGATATTTCTAGACCTGTAATATAAGCTGGTACACATAGCCAAGTCCAACACTGTTAAATGATTTATAACATACGGCCAAACACACAGATAATTTTGGATCTTTAAATGGAGACCTGATTTTGTATACCCAGCTGCCTCTGTAGGACCACTGGACACAACATCTTAGCCATTCACATGAACAAGACAAAAGACAAAACATTCAACTTTCCTGAACTGCGATGAGATTGACTTTAATAGAATTTTACCCATCAAGAGTGAGAGACAATAACTAAGAGTTGTAGAAAAGAATTTTTAAACATGGAATTTGAATCTCTGCTTTTTCAATTTTTGGTCATGTGACAGTGGAAAAATATTGAGTATCCTTGGGCCTTAGTTTCCCATTTGTAAAGTGGAAGTGATAGTAACTATCTTTTAGGATCACCATGGGGGAACACAGCAACGTATGTTAAGCATTTGGCACAATGCCTGGCACACACTGTGTGTTTACAGAATGGAAAAATGCAACTGTGTAGATCTCAGGTACTAGAGCATTTTAGTAAATTTTTTATTTTTGTTTTTTGTAAGCTTGAGTTTCATATAAGATATTATCATCCTTTGGAATAAGTTTTTCATGCTAAAATTTCATTACATATGTAAATCTGAGTCATTTTTTCCTACCTCTCATCACGATTAGTGCTTTGCCAAGTCACTAATTACTGAATTAGCAAAAACAGCTGGTTTAAATCAAATCATCGGTGGAAGTTAAGGTGAAGAATAGCAATGTCAGAGCAGCATTGATTTGAACAACAGACAAGCGTGTGCCACGTTTAACCTTCAAGCTCAGATCATACCGTTAGGAAATCCACCACTGATGCTAATTAGGAAGAGGAGAAAATCAAATAATCCATTTGCTGAGTGGAAAACAAGTAGATCAGCATTATTGGGCAAGACCCTCTTCAAATAAATTGTGTAACACAATTTAAAGTCTATGAAGCCAAAAGCTCAAGGTCTTTAAGAGGTGAGTGATTACTCTCAAACAATCAAACTGGGCCGGTACCCAGCAACCATGGAGCCTCTCCTGCTTGCCAGGCCCTGTCCCTGTATGCTTCTAGCTTCTCTGCATGCCTGATCCTGAGAGATGCTAGGGTAATGGCAGGCTTGTCATTTCAATGCCTATGGAGAAGAAAGATACTTTTTCATCTAGTTCATAGAGATATAGAAGGAAGGCTTGCAGGCAATTAATATCTTAAATGATCAAAGATCTGGTTAATTTTTAATGTTCGGTCTCAAGGACCTCTGTTTCTTCTCTCATTTACCCTTAAGTTGAAGAAGTTTTTCTCTCCAAATTCTGATGAGACTGGAAATGAATGACAATTATGCTGCATTTAGCAGGATGCTGGGAAAATAGATCAAAAAGACAATAACATATCCAAGGGCGATCCTAATGACAATGCCCCAGGAATATGTTGATATGACCAGAGATAGGTAGTTGGCAGGTGAATTCCAGGCTCAGTGACAGAGACTAGATCAATTGGTTAGAGATACACTCTGGAATTTCTGCTATGATGTAGACTGCTGCATGCATCTGGAATACAGTTTGTGATGATTAATTTACGTGTCAAAGTGACTAGACCATAGAGTATCCAGACGTTCTGTCAAGCATTATTCTGGGTGTGTTTGTGAGGCTATTTCTCAATGAGGTTAACATCTGAATTAATGGATTGAGTAAAGAAGATTGCCCTCCCTGCTGTGGGTGGGCCTCATCTAGTCAGTTGAAGGTCTTAACGAAACAAAAAGCCTGACCCTGTAACAAGGGGGACTCCTCCATGACTGCTTGAGCTCAGACTTTCGTCTTTTCTTGCATTTGGACTCAGTTAAAACATTGGCTTTTCCTGGATCTTCAGCCTGGAAGCTTTCAGACTGGGACTCATACCATTGGCTCTCTTGGTTCTCTGGCCTTTGGTCTCAAACTGAAACTACATCATTGGCTGTCTTCTGGGTCTTCATCTTGCCAACTGTAGTTCTTGGGACTTGTTAGCCACTGTATTCAGTTGGCAAATTCCTCATAATAAAATCTCTTTATATAGAGACAGATACAGCTATAGATATATAGATATGGAAATATAGATATCTATATTTGGTTGGTTCTTTTCCTCTGGAGAGCCCTAACACAATGTGACCCCCAGAATTACCCATGTAAAAGGCAATTCTAAAATAATGCTAGGATCATTTTTTGCCATGCCATCCTTTCTTCACACCCTGGTGGGTTATACGTATGCCATCTCTTAATCTTCCTAATTACTGTGTGCCGTAGCTGTTATTGTAATGTGCAGATGAGAAGACTGGAAATCCAAGGGACTGTTTGTCTTCCAAGAGCCACATCAGTATTAAGCAAGAGTCAAGATTTAAATCCTTGGCTAGCAGTTGTATTTTGCTGCACCCAACATCAATTGTTAGCCTACAAATAGCCTCTGCCTCCTCTTTCCTATTCCATCTACCATTTCTTTCTTTTTCAAAAAGTAAAAATAATCAAATTTGTAACTATTTTTGAAATTTTTTAACTTTCAGAAATCACTCATCTCCCACACCTTCCTTTAAGCACTTTCAACAGTTCTGAGCTCTGTAAATGATGCCATTGTAGAAGACACTGTGATATTTCACCCATATCCTTTTTCAAGACTGAAGGACTTACTTTCCTCACTGCAGAGAAGGCAGCTTCTCACAGACAATGCACAATGTCTTCACTTTTCAGGAATTGACTTGACTGAGTAGAGTTAACTACCCAAGGTTATGCCTTCCTCTCATGTTAGCCTTCATGGAATAACTGATCCACATGAAGATATAAGGGTCTGAGCCCTTTATCCCAGCTCAGGACGATTTCGAAGCACCTGGCCAGCTTCAGAACCCTGAGTGGAGTAAGCTGAATCCTTGATCGAGACTTCTCTGCAGCCCAACCTTTTTCTCCTTCCAATTGGCTTCCTTCCCTTTCCCAGGTATGAATCCTAAGAACACACTCTAGTGAACCTCCTACTGGGATTTCTATCTGAGTCTGTTTCCCAGGGAACTCAACCTGCAAGAGTCATGGTGATATGAATTGATCAAACAAGACAAGCTATTATCCTTGGGGATTCCTCAGTTTAACATCTGTATAGAGCATGCATATTTGATGCAGACATTGAGAATCTTGAAGGAAGAGAAAGCAAATGAAGAGTGCAGAGGAAGATTTGTTTGTTGATAGACTTCTGTAGCAAGTGTTTGGGAATTAGGTAATTACTATTTCCACATACTCAGGATTTTTCTTTATGTTAGAATGTTTAATTTCTGAAATGATTCTGTAGTTATAAATCTACTTATATTACAGACAGAGAGAGAGAGACTTAGGGAAAAGACACTTCTAAGTTAGCCATTGGTCATGCCATGCATATTATAAAATTGACCCTCCCCAACTGAAACCCCACTTTGAGTTATACACAGATAATGAAAGGGGCAAATTCAGATATTGGTTAGACTTCCATCACAGGTTTTGGCTACTGTTTTGTGCCTCTTCATCCTTGGTCAATATATAAATCAGGCGATGATGAGGGAAATGAAGATGGTAGAGAAAACATCTATCATTCAATGAGCAGGGGCTTGAGACAGACAAGGACTCCCTTTTGTTTATTTTCTAGAGCAACTTACTGTAATCTCTTTAAGGTTGCATAACAGATTTTTGTTTTGTTTTGTTTATATCTTTTTATAAAAACTCACTAAGGCAAACGCCAGACTGGTGCTCCAATTCTGCACACTAAAAAAACAAATTTTTTTTAAAAGAGGCAAATTTGGGATGTGTGTGTGTGTGTGTGTGTGCGCGCGTGCATGCGTACACATGCTTGTATGCACATATGCTTGTGCAGTTCGGCAAACATGCTCATACGCTTGTCAGAGCGGCACAGCTTTTGGTAAGCATGTCACGCCTTAGGCATTTCTGCAGGCAGTCAATGTGCTGTGGACACAAGATGAAAAGGACACAATCTGTTCCTAAACTCAATGCTATGGGGAAGACACTGACCTTCCCCACACCCTAGTTGCTACAGAAAAGTGTCTCAACTGCTCCATTGAAAATATGTGCAGTTTGCTGGGGAATGATTAAATCTAACTCAGAAAGTTGAAAAGGCGCTAGTAAGAAGAAAACATTTAAATTGGATCTTGAGAGATGAGAAGGAGTTTTCCAGGTGAAGAATAAAGTGAAGACCATTTTAGAGAGGAAAAAATAGAGATAGATGCCAACAGAAGGGTCTGGCTCTGACTGTGAAATGTCGTTTCTAATCCAAGGAGTTGCATTCTAGGCTGAGGCAACATGGCTTCCTCAAAAGAAATCCTCTTTCATCCATCTCACCCAAGACCTGGTGTGATCAGATCTTGTTTTATAACAACAGTTCTAGCAATAGAATGGAGGAAAGGTTATATATTGGGAACGATGGAGAAAAGGAGTCGTAGAGTCAGCGAAGAGTTTCAATTGCCACCCTTGGCTTTATGTTTTCCTAACACAACTTAGGTGTGCATGGTGACAGTGGATGAAAAATTACAATAGCAAATTTCAAAGGCTGAAACAATCAAATTCTTGTGCTATGCAAAACTTGACACAGTTATCTGCTTTTATTTTCCATATAGGTTTAACATCAAAACTTGGCGGTATTTTATTACAGTCGCAGTTAAGCATGCTAGAATTTGAACATGCTGGCACATCTACTCTTCACATAACCATTTAGCTTTGGTAATGGTGGAATATCAGGATTGGACTACTCCCAGCTCTTTCTGTGGCATGGCTGACAATTGTATTGTGCTGAGATGCAATGAGGGCTCCTCCTTATTTCTCCAGGAAGCCCATTTATTTACAGAACTCCAACTGTTAGAGGTCTCTTTCCCACATCGAACTATGACCTTTCAACACAGGGTTTCTAGTTCTACACCTTGGAGACAAAGAGTTCAGAGGAATTACAGACTCTCACATGGTAGCATCTGGGCTACTTTTGTCCTTGGCTTTCTTCTCTTTCTGTCCTTGCTCTTTAGCTGTATTCACACTCAGGACCCTGCACCCCAGACTACACTGATGACTACCAAGCCAAAGCTCTAGCCTGGGTCCCTTCCTGATTTCCTACCTATTATATCCAATTATCCTCTGAATACTTCCACTTGAATGTCTTCCACATAAATTCCAAATGTCCAAAATGGGGCTTCTCTTTCCCCTCCCTCACCCTGCTCTGTCACCTCCTTGTCCTATCTCAGTAGGTGGTCACCCATTCTGCACCCAGTCATTATCTGCTGGGTCACCCAATCTACAAATCTAGCATATATCATGGATGGACGACTTTAATGTGCATAAAAATCACCCAGGTAGAGATACTTTTAAAATGTTAATTCTGATTTAGTCGCTTTGGGTTTGGGGAAACCGTGTCTCTAACAACCTTCCAGATGATGCTCATGCTGCTGGACCTTGGACCATACTTTGAGTAGCAAGGTCCACCTAGACTTATCTTTGTACTTTAGCTGTACGTAGATCATAGTATCTTGATGTGAAGAAAATACCCACTTTGGAATTAGACAGCTC
>CAUYRT010095979.1:0-22006 GCA_963574885.1 Lepilemur ruficaudatus
TAGGTTTTTGAATGTAACAAGATAAGTCAACTTGAGTGGTAATATATTTTGGGAAATCAGCTCACTACAAATTGTGACTGTAAACATTGTACTGTAAATGCTTTGTAGTTTTCCCCCAATAAAAAAAAAAAAAGAAAAGAAAGGCAGGGGTAAAATTGTGAAGAACCTTGGCTACAAGGATAAGTAATTGACTTTCACTTTAGTAAAAGTACTAAGAACTACAGAAAGCTTTGGTTGGTTGGTTCGCTGGTTTTAAATGGGGCAGTGATGTGATAAAAGTGGTATTTAGGAAAGTAGTTACTGACAGCTGTGTGGAGAGTAGAATGAAGGAGGCTGGAAACTAAAGGCAGAGGCACCAATGGTCCATATGAGCAATTATGAGAGGCTGTTATAGAACAGGAGAAGTGGTGATAAAGATAAAAGCATGAGGTATTTTCAAGAGTCACTATGAAGGGAAACTTAGCAGAGTCTGGTGTATGACTGGATAAGAAGAATGAGGAAAAGAAATAAGGCAAAAGCAATGCCAGGATTTTTCTCAGCAGAACCTGAAAAATGAATGTTTTACAGAAAGAAAGAGAAGTCAAGGAAAACAACAGACTTGGAAGCACAGAGAAGTGTTCTTTGAGACTCACTGACTTGGAGGGCTGGCAAAAAAGAAGACTAAAGACAGAAATGTGGGGAGGGGAGGGTCACTAAATTTAAGGGCAAAAAAAGACTAGCTTTCTTCTTCTCAGTGTTTCAATTATTCTTCCACATATACCCTGGCCCTCTCTCTACTGGATTTTTATCCTCTGCCCACAAATACACTTCAATCATCCCCATTTTTTAGGTAAACTTCTTGATCCCTACCTCCTACCATTTCCTTCCTCTTTTACCTATATAGCTCTCTTCAGCCTATCCACATGTCATTTATTCCTCAGCTGCCTGCATTATGGCCTTCTAATATAAAAAACTTCTAGAAACAATTCTCAATGAGATCCCTAATGTTCTTATGTTCCAAATTCGATGCTATTTTTTCTCATTTCCATCCTCCTCAATGTCTGAATAATCTAATGCTATTGATCCTCTGCTCTTTCTTGAAACACCTTCTTCCCTTACGTCTTGATTTCTTCTATTCTTTTCAATATTACTTCCAAGAAAATACAAATATTGAGTAAAATAAAGAGGTTATAATGAGGAAATATGCAAAGTATAAGCATGTGAAGAAATTGCAGATCTAAGACAAAAGACCAAAACTGGAGTAGAAGAAAGATCCTTATTTTTAATAAAATTTTAATTGTAGGATTGGAAGTGAGCCTTGTGCTTGACTGAACCTGGAAATATATGGACACATCATTCAAAGACACAATCAACTTCTTTCCATGTTTTACCCCTGATAAATCATAAATGACTCCTTACCCTTTCTTTTTCTGTCACTCAACCTGGCAGGTAGAAAGACTTGAAGTCATTGGCATGAGACATGAACAATCTCTCAGAGGAGAGCAGGCTCCCTCAAAAATGCTTGAGTTAATCTAGTAAGAAGTTGTGTCATTTGGCAGGTTTTCCTTTCTTGTAAAGAGTTTATTTTTGTCTATTTTCTTAGAGGATATGCTAAAGAAAAGAGTTATCAAGTACTAATTTTCTCATAACCAAAATAACAAGAGCATGGAAGTAGAGTATATGTCCTTGGACATATAAAAGACATCTATTCTTCTGAGAAAAGGAGGTGAATAGGAGTGTGGGAACACATTTATAAGATTAAGAGCAGGAAGTTGACAGTAGCAAGTCAGAAAGCCTTTATTTTCTCAGGAAATGAAAATGTAAGGTTATATGTTAAGAGGACTGAAGTGGACAGGGGGCTTCTGGTTCAGCATAGCAGGCTGGGTATCTGGGAAGCCCATGAAAATGGCAATAAAACATTAAACAGATACAAATGTGCAACAATAAGAAGGATAGCAAAGACAGCATCAGTGGATGAGAAATCAATAAATTTCTGGAAAATAGTGTATTATAAAGTGGTAGCTCTTGGTGTAGGACAGCAGAAAATACAGCTTAGAATTTGTGCAGAGGCAGCTGAAGCTTAGGAGGGAACTGATCTGTCTGTCAATACTATAGAAAGGCTCTGAACAGGGAGATGCCAGGGGACCCCTGCCTAACGGCAGCTCTCTGCTCACTTACCAGAGGCAAAGCCAGCCAGGTGATAAGCTACACGTTTCATATGCCTAGAGTTTCCAGTCAGCTTTCCTATTGCTTAATTTTTTAATAGGAATGGAAAACCAAATGTCACTGACTGTTGAGAAAAGCATGCAATATGAACAAGAAAGGCTGGGTGCAGTGGCTATAATCCTAGCATTCTGGGAGGCTGAGGCAGGCAGATTGCTCAAGGTAAGGAGTTCAAAACCAGCCTGAGCAAGAGCGAGCCACCATCTCTACAAAAAAAAAAAAATAGAAAGAAATTAGCTGGACAACTAAAATATATATATTATATACATATATATATATATATATATATATATATTAGCTGGACATGGTGGCACATGCCTGTAGTCCCAGCTACTCGGGAGGCTGAAGCAGGAGGATTGCTTGAGCCCAGGAGTTTGAGGTTGCTCTGAGCTAGGCTAATGCCACGGCACTCTAGCCCAGGCACCAAAGTGACACTCTGTCTAAAAAAAAAAAAAAAAAAAAAAATTCAACATTCACTCATTATTTAAGAATTTAAATTTTTTCTCAAATGTTTTCACTTACATGTGGGAGCTAAATATTAAAAACAATTGATCTCATGGAGACAGTAGAATGATGGTTACCAGATGCTGGGAAGGTTAGTAGGAAGTGGGAGTAAAGTGGGGATGGTTAATGGGTACAGAAATATAGTAAGATAGTTAGATAAAATAAACAATATTTGATAGCACAACAAAGTGCCTATAATCAACAATAAGTTAAGGAACACTAAGGTACACTAAAAGAGTGGAATTGCAACGTTCCTAACACAAAGAAATATCAAATGCCTAAGGTGATGGATACCCCAATTACCTGGATTTGATTAATTCACATTGTATGCCTGTATCAAAACATCACACATACCCTATAACAATATATAACTATTACGTACCCATAACAAGTAAAAATAAAATCTTTTTAAAAATTAAAGTAAATTTTTAAAAAGAATTTAAATTTTAAAAAGAAAAAAAAAACACCCTTTTGCCGAACTTCAAAAACAAAACTTTAGGGAGTGGATAGGGAATGCATCTTCTCAATTAACTAGAAAATTGCATGCATTCCACCTACTAAACCAAGTAGAGAAATGAAGAGCTCTCAAGAAACTTAAAGCTAGGAGATTGAAATTTGTGGGCACTCCTAAAAGCCAGCAGGGACCACATTTTCTGAACCATCGATTATGGCTGCCCCACATCAGCCCCCACTGAGTAATGGTTTGTATTCCAAATGTTTTTAAGTCCATTTTGAGGAACTCAGGATACATTATTCTCACAGAAACAATGTTTGAGACTAGGTAAAATACCCCACAGAAGACCACTAAACCCATACCATAGATGAATTATTAATGTATTGTTACTAATAGGCCCACACAACCTAACCATCATGGGCAGCATTGTTTCTCAGGGAAAATTAATGCCAGCTTCCACCCAAACACCATAATGTTTGTTTTTTCCCCTAATGCAGCTCTTGCAATGGGAAGGTGAATTTTCCCCCACCTGCTATTCAAAGCCATAGGGTGAGATTCCAGAGGCACCCAGAAGGAAATTTAGAAAATTTTAAAAATCCACAGTTCTAGCCCTCCTGCACCCATTTACTCCAACCAAATCTCCAGCTAGACAGTTTCAGACATAACCAGTGACAGCAAGGAAGAGTCCTGAGCATCCCCAGAAGCCACGGTGATCAGAACTGTTGATCATTCCCAGCATGCTTTGTGAAGAGGACTTCTGGTAACCAGGCCCAGAAATGAGTCCTCTGGTCAAAGTTCTTAACTTTTTGAGTTCAGTATTCAATCAAGGGCTGTCTGAACTATAGCAAATAAATATTATCAATAGGAGGCTAGGGGGTAATAAGACACTCCCTTACCTGTAGCAGAAAAGGCCAAGAACACATTATTAGGCCAGGGAGGCCCATTGGCCTGTTGTTCACTGCACAGGATTGTGGGTAAATGGACTTCCTCTAGATGTTCTATAACACCCTTGGGAGACAAATGGGTGACAAGTACAATTCTTCCCTTTTTTCATGAAGAGAAAATAAAGCGCAGAAAGTGTAAGTGGCAGAGTTCCAGAAAGCTTTTCAAAAAGCAAGAAGCTAACTTCCCAAAGCCAGCCACTTTCCTTCTAGGTCAAAAGTCCTACATCATATACAAGTATTTGATATTGAGACTTGCTGAAAAATCTTTTGGGATTTGTTGATGAAGCACTGCTCAGGTCTCATGAGAAAAAAAATAGCAATTTATAACTGTTACATTTTGCAAATGTTTCAACCCTCTGAATAGCTAATTATGCTCCCCAGGACTTTTTCTAGATTTTTCTTGACTATTTGAATTAGTGATGAATTACGTGGCATATTTCTTCTGATTACACATGAAATCAAATCTTCTTACTTCTAGTGTTTTTTTCCCTCTACTCCTTGCCTAATTACCTGGACTACTCAGGAAGAATACTGATATCCACTCTCATTTCTAACAAATATGTGTTATGTGATTGTTAAGCATACATGTCAGACTTACCAAATTCATCATTCAACTCTAGAAAAGATAGTCTTGTGGGCTAATTTATGTTCAAATTATCTTTACAAATTATATTTTATTAGTAAATCCATGTTTCCGTCACAAGCAGGACTTCTCCGAAATCTCTTTGGGCTGAAAGAAGTAATGGGTTTTGAAATACAATTTTTAAAAAATAGATGACAAATACACAACATATAAAAGATAAAGAGAAAAAATGGACAGAGTAGTAACAAAAGATGCTTCTCACTTTTCAGTTATTTAAGTCATAAAAGTACTATTACACCTTTCATCTGACATCTCATTGAAGTTCTTCTTTAAGGTATTCAGCATGCCAACCTTCTCAGAACTTTTCCTCATTCTAAGGAAAAGAGTAATGTATACTTCAGAAGTGTTCATTTTTTAAAAATTCATTTCTGAAAATAGGAGATGCCCGATTCTTTGACTTCATTTGTAGTCAAGTGTAAAGTTCTTAATGTTCGTTGTCTTCTAGGATAATTAGCTAGACAAGTAATTAAAAATAACACAAATGCCAAAGAAGAACAGTAGAAAACTGGCCATTTTCCCTGTGTGAGTTATAGTGCCTAACATCTCTGCTGTCATTTGGAATGTGTGAACCATGCTGGTAAATAGATGAAAAACCCATAGGTGGTCACACAATCACACAATGGTCAGCAGCAGGACAATGAATAAGGGAGAATGAGCTGGACTAGGGAACAAAGAAAGGAACTAGAGACAAAATGAATTCCTTTCTTTCCATAAATCATGAACATCTGTGCCTCTTTCTTCTCTATGGCACAGAATTTCTCCCTAAATCTGAAAATGATATCTACGAATAAATAAATAAGTGCATTTCAGTCTGGAGTTATTTTGCCGTCAACCAGAGGACCAGTCACCCATGGAAACGGGGCCAGCCAGCTTCTCACAGCTGCCCAGAATCAGAAGGTAAGAAGAGAAGCCTGCTGGTTTTACTCTCCCACAGAGGGGCAGCTCTGTCACAGACACCTCCAAGGCAAGTCGGTAGCAGTCACTGCAGTGAGAATGAGTTGACCCCAAACAGAGATAGAGGGAGGTTCTATCTACTATACACCAATGACTGGGGAGCAAAAAAGTAAAGTCATTTGTGGCTTCTGTTTGCAAGGATCTTATTTCAATATATAATTAAGGTTTTTATTCCCTCAGCTTCTTTACCACTATTTTTTCATATAATTGGCCACATGTATGTATGCATGTGTTTGATTAAATGAAAGGGGTGTGGTCAGCTCCTCCCTGGTCTTGTTTCAAATCTTCACTGGTGCTGGAGCCTAACAATGCTTACAAAAATTGTTTGGAATCATAAAAGCATTCAGGGATATAGCATGTCAAAGAATATTAATTTATATGAAGACATAGACACAGTATATTGCTAAGTTAAAAATAGTATCAGTATATTGTTAAGTCCACAAAGCACAGTTACACTATGCTATTATTTTAGTTACAAATATATATTCATTCATTCCTTCACCAAACATTTATTGGACATCTACTGTATGGTAGTAGCTATTAGACTCACAACAATTCTTTGCCCTTGAAGATTAAAGGGAGAAGTGAGAGGGAAGCAAGCATGACAATAACCAATAGATAAAATAAGTACATTCTACATTGTGTTAGAAAATCCTAAATTCTGTTAAGAAAAACAGAATGAAGCAGGCTAAGGGAGATTGGAGATGGGAGATTATATGTGGAGGCATAATGTGGAAATAGGTTGCAGATTTAGAGGTGTCAGGATAGACAATTTTTAGAATGTGAGATTTGAGGACAGAGTAAAAGGTCAGGGGGTACTGGGAGTAGATCGCCCCACTTGGAAAAGATAGCCAGACAAAGGCCTGAAGATAGGTATGCCTGGCATGCAATGAGGTGAGCGTGGCTATAGCAGAGGAAACAAGCAGGGCAAAAGAAAATCAGAGAGGTACTGTGGGGATCAGATGATGTGGGTCCTGATATTTTTTTCCATATTAATACTAGAAAGGTACAAGCTAAAATAATTTATTTTTTTGCTGAGTTACAGGATTACAAATAACTTATATTTTCTTTGTTTTTTCCTATGTACTGATTTCACAATTACAAAAAGAAGTTATCATAGAAAACTACTTTAATAAAACTCTAGAATAAATCCAAGCTATCCTAATCCCTCCTTCCTTGCCATAGTTATAAGGAAGGTGCACTAAAGAGTTCAGGCTTCTTCTCTGGCTATGAGCACATACCTTGCAAAGTCTCTCTCCCCACAGCAGGAAAGATAAGAGAAAATTAACAGTCTTGTGCAGCCCAAAGCTCAGAGCTCACACACATCAGGGCTGCTGCTTCTTAAAGCCAGCATCTCCAGTGGTTTGATCTGATAGACTCTGTGTCCTGACATGTAGGCCTGTGAGTCCCACCTAAACAATTTCTGCCTTAGCCACTCAATTCAACAAATACCAACTGAGCACCTATTACCGGCAGTACAATCTCTGCCACTTTGGGTTCAAAATCTAGGTGATTATCAGCTAAACCAACAATTACAGTAAGCTGTAATAGAAGGTGTAATAAAGGTAAATAGAGGGTGTCCCCAGAAAAATAGCCTGAGCATGAGCTGGAAAGGATGATAAAGCCTTCCAGGAAGAGGATGTCTGAGGTCAATCTCGAAGGATAAATGAGAATGAGACAGCAGGATGGTTGGGCAGGCAACTTGGCAGAGAAGACAGCTTCTGCAAAGGCACAAAAGCAAGAGATGGACCTGTGCTTCTCAGATATTAATGTGAACATACATCACTGGAAGATCTTGTTAAAATGTAGACTCTGATTCAGGAGGCTGGGGGTGGGGCCTAAGAGTCTGAATGTCTAATAAGCTCTCAGGTGATGCCAACATGGCTGGTGGAAGGACCACACTTGCTGGATGAGGGACCACACTGCATCACCAGTGGCTACAGCAGTGCATTTCCAAACTTTGCACACTGGAATCACCTGGAAACTTTCTAAAAGTACTGATGCATGGCTCCATTCCCAGACATTTGGATATAATGGGTATGGATGCAATTTGGGCTTTGGGCTTTTAAATCTCTCCCCGGTAGTTCTAATATGCAGTAACATTTGGGAATCGTTGTCATTCAAAGGACCAAAAGAGGGCCCAATACCTACAGGGAGGGAAATGGAGGGAAGGAGGGAAATGAAATGGGAAGGGTCAGCAGGTGCCAATCATAAAGGCCCCCCAAATTTTCACACCTTAACAAGTCTGGAGATATATGTGTATATATATACACATATATAGACACACACACATGCATGCATAGTTGCCTGTTCAATATCTCATCTCTTGAATAGCTAATAGACATCTCAAAATTACTATGTCAAAATGCAAACTTCTGATTTCCAACCCCAGACCCACCAGAAAAGCTCCATTCCTCATTTAGTCTTTCCCATCTTAGTAAATCTCAGCTCCATCCTTCCTGGTGCTCAAGGAGTCTTCCTTGAACCTCACACCCCAAATCCAAACTGGAAGTAACTCCTATTGGTTTTACCTTCAAAATATATCCAGTATTGTCTGAGATTTCTTCAAAATAATATGATAGTATACTCAAATGGGTTATAGATAAAAGAAAACTGGTAATGAGTTACTAATTTTTTTGAAATTGGCTTATATTATCCTCTCAATTTTTGTATATTTGCAAAATTTTCCACCATGAAAAGTTTGCCCATATATTTTCCCCATCTTCATCACTATTGCAATGGTCTAAGGCATGCCCAGTTCTTATGTGAGTTATTGCAAATGCTCCTTAATTGCTTCCTAAGCCCTTTCTAATTGGCTTTCAGTCTAGCCCCATTTCCAGCTATTCTCTACAAAGCAGCAGAAGCATCCAGCTAGGTATGTTCGTGTTACTCCTCTGCTCAAAACTCTCTAATGGCTTCCCATGCTACTTACAGGAGAAACTAAAGTTTTCCCAATGCTCCATAATCTGCGTCATGCTTGCCCCCGTTTCTTCTTACCTCTTTGAACTAATTTCCTACTTATTTCTCCACTCTGAACACATGCAAGCTTTCTTTTTCTTCAAAACCATGAGGCACATCCTCTCCTTAGTGTCATTGCAGTGATTTTTGCCTCTACCTGGAATGCTTTTTTCCTAAATGTCTGCATGGTTTGTCCTCACCTACCTCAGGTCCTCACTCAAATACTATTTATTCCTGAGACTTCCCTGACTTCTCAAATTTTTTTGTTTCATTTTGTTTCTAATTGACACTTAATAATTGTACATACTTACAGGGTATAGTGTGATGTTTTGACACATATGTATGTTGCATAATGATCAATCACATATGTATCACCTCAAACATTTGTCATTTCTGTGTGGTAAGAACACTCAAAATCCTCTCTTCTAGCTCTTTTGAAGTAGACAATACATCATTGTTAATTATAGTCACCCTACTGTGCAACAGAACACCAGAACTAATTCCTCCTGTTACTTTGTACCTGTTGACCAACCTCTCCCCCTCCGCCTCACCAGTAATCACTACTCTCCCCAGCCTCTGGTAACCACTATTCTACTCTCTACCTCTATAAGATCAACTTTTATAAATTCCATATGTGAGTGAGATCATGTGGTATTTGTCCTTCTGTGCCTAGCTTATTTTACTTAATATAATGTCCTCCAGGTTCATCCATGTTGTCACAAATGACAGAATTTCACTCTTTTTTATGGCTGAATAGTATTCCATTGTGTATATGCACCATATTTTTTAATCCGTTCATCCATTGATGGACACTTAAGTTTATTCTATATCTTAACTATTGTGAATAGTGCTGCAATAAACATGGGAGTGCTGGTGTCTCTTTGACATACTGATTTCATTTCCCTTGGATATATACCCAGTAGGGGAATTGTTGGATCACATAGTAGTTCTGTTTTTAATTTTTTGAAAAACTTCCATACTGTTTTCCATAATGGCTATACTGCTTTACATTCACAACAAGAGCAAGTAAGTTTCTCTTTTTCCTCATCTTCACCAGCATTTGTTATATTTTGACTTTTTGATAATAGCCATTCCAACTGGGGTGAGGTGATATTTCATTGTGGTTTTGATTTGCATTTCCCTGATGATTAGTGATGTTGAGCGATTTTTTCATATATCTGTTGGCCATTTGTATGTCTTCTTTTGAAAAATGTCTATTCAGATCTTTTGCCCATTTTTTAATTAGAGTTTTTTTCCAATTAAGTAGTTTGAGTTCCTTATATGTTCTGGATATTAACCCTTTGTCAGATGCATAGTTTGTCAATATTTTCTCTAATTCCACAGGTTGTCTCTTCACACTGTTGATTGTTGCCTTCACTGTGCAGAAGCTTTTGAGCTTGATGTAATCCTACTTGTCTACTTTTGGTTTTCTTGCCTGTGCTTTTGAGGTCTTATTCAAAAAATTCATTCCCAGATCAGTGTCATGACTGACTTCTCTATTTTTAATTTGAAGCCCTGCCTCAAGCACTATCTTCCTTGCTTTATTTTTCACACACATTCGTCATGATCTGACATAATATTTATTTTACCTATTAACTCAGTCATTTTCTATCTCCTCTGTATTGACCCTATGCCACCCTCCCACAGCCAATTAGAATGTAAACTCTATAAAAGCAATGATGTTCGTTTGTTTTGTTTGCCCTCGGTATTTCAAGCTGCTTGAACATATCACCTGGTAGATGGCAGTTACTCTATAAATATTCATTAACTGATTGAGTCAATCATTCATTCATTCAATCAATCAACTAGCATTTGTTCTGACTGTGCTGGATAAGAGACTTCTTTCTACCCCACATAAAGTACTTAGCATACTGTGCAATAGATGGTAGCTCCTATTATAACATATAAATATATTCCCCACAGCAAGGGTTGGCAAGCTTTTTTTCTATAAAGGGCCCTTTCCTTTTGAGTCATACAATCTCTATTACAACTACTCAACTCAGCCATTGTAGCACGCAGGGAGCCCATTGATAGTCAATAAACAAAAGGGCATGGTTGTGTTCCAATAAAACTTTATTTACAGATTGGGCCCATGGAGTATAGTTTTCCAAACCCTACTTTATAGCAGTTACTATATTGGGATATTACTATATCCCAATTTTGTTACTGAAATATATGCCAAAGAATTGTCTTTTTCATGTCAAGCAATGCAACCAAAAGCAATAGAAATAATCAAATCCCCCCAAATAAGTAAAATAACTTCAAAGTAATAAAAGGCTTATGTGACCAATTTACTGAAGACTATCATTAAGGAATTTTGGCATAGTTTAATAGGACTGTGCATTTCTTAGAAATAATGGTACATCTAGTAGTTAATGAAGTTTTGATGAAATGTGGTGAATCCTGCTTGAAATATCTAGAATAGTTTCTATTTCCTACACTGAACTTTGACTAACATAATGTACATTTATCTAACTTGCCTAGAATAATTTATATTCTCGAATATTCTGTCTATAGCCTTCCTTTGATCTATCAGTAAATTAATTGTGTGTGTATGAGAAAAATTGGTTTGGGAATTTGCTCCTTTGAAACAAAGTTAATTCCTAAAAGCTTCCATTTCTTAATATAATTATTTAAAATTATTTTAATTATCTGGTTTAGAATCTTTCCAGGCTATTGAGCAAATTTAGATTGTCTGTTTTATAGAATATGCTTTATCCATTTTTTTAAAACTGGGACTATTTGCCTATCTATCTCCAGTTTTCCTATTTTCCTTCATGATAACTGGTACTGGTTTAGTGATCTAAAGTGCAGCTTCTTTCAATATTATGAAAATTTACTCTTTATCACTGACGAAGCAGATTCATTTGAAGAACTAACATGTGCCACATGTAGGAATATCTCTGGCAAAATGATCCACTCAGGGTAACACGGATTGGGAGAAGAAGGGGCCAGAAACACATAAGATTTGTACAGTAGAGCAGAACAGGGGATGGAAAACTAACTCAAAGGAGGCTCTCACTGGAGACAAGCAACCAGATGCATAATGCACAATGTCCAAAGGCATAATGAAAGTAACTGCACCACAATTTCCAATCAGATCTCTCTTCTGCTATCTTCCAATTAGTTCCATCTTCAGCTGGGTCAAATCTGTTCAATCTGTCCACTGAGTTTTTAATATCAGTGACTGTGTGTTTCATTTCTAAAAGTTCGATTTGGCTGTATTTGTTTCTTTTTCAAATTTTCTTAGTCTTTTTGAGAGTGTCTACTTCTTTCTCATGCTTTGGATTCCATGTTTCTATCCTTAATAGTCTTAAGCATTCTTATTTTGTCTTTACTATTCAATAGTTCACTTTATGTTTTTGGTAGTATATTACTAATGCTTACTGTGTATGCTGGCTCTTAATGGTGGTGTATTGTTTTCTTACGTGCTCTGTAATTTTGTGTTGTGAACTCGTCAGCAGCAGGATTCTCCTGGTGGTAATCCTGTACCATCTGGATTGAGAGCGCTCCCCTAGAGAAGTTTTACATTTACTTTGCCCAGGGTTTCACAGACTCAGACCTCATTAATGTTAATGTGTTGGATTGGCATTTTCAGAACCACACAGATAGAAATATTTTAATCCTAACTCTGGATAAGAATAGGGATATAGTCATGGATTTTCAGGAGAGTTTTTCCTATCTAAAATCTAAACAAAGTTATACAAGCTTGAGACACTATTCGGTAACATTGGGTAGATAGTTTTTCTAGCATGAGTCTTCAAAGGTCTCAGCTTTCTACAGGAGTCTCAAAACCAATCTTTAAACTCATGTCATCCCAAAGCATTGTCTCCTGTTCTAGTGTAGGTACTAAGATCTAAAGCTCTGTGTGACTGAGACAGGAAATCCATCCCTCCCCTGAATCAACTACCCTCGCCCCCAGGCTGCTAAGCATACCCACCCCCCACGTACTTATGACTCTGGTGTTCAATTAGTACTTCATTTTTAGCCTAGTGGAGATTTCCTTGACTGCTTTCTAGCTCAGCTATATATTTTAAAAAGATATTTTTGTAATATATTATCCGGCATGTGTAAGTGTCTTATAGCAGGAAGATTTCTGGGTAATATAGTTTGCCACACTGCCAGAAACAGAAATAGCAAATGGTAGAGTGATGTCACAAAAATTAGCAGGATATGTTAAAACTGGGCGTCCCAAACCTAAAGAAAAATTACTAGAATTCTTCAGGGATTTATAAAGAAAGACAAGCCTGAATGCAGAATTTTACTAAGTGTCATGAAATGTAGTAATAAGAATTTAGAAGCTTCTTTTGAGGTTTCTCATTTTAAAGCACAAGTAAAAAGCACAGCCACATCCATTGGGGAAACACTTGTTATTTCTGTCACAGTAAAGATGGCTGGAATAATATAAAGAAAAGCATATGATGAAACCTAAAATGCATTTGTCAGCAAGTATTATTGGATGTTATATAGAAAACATCACAGAAGAGTGAAGAAACAAATGTTGGAACAAATTATGTAGTGTTGAAGGTTTGCTATACATTTGGATGAAGCACTGATGTTTTTCTAACACATTTCAGCTATGGTATTTTCTGGATTCTGTTTCCAATAATAAAACACATTAAGAACTATTTTTTGTTTGGTTGGTTGGTTGGTTGGTTTTTGGTGAGCCATTAAAAAAAGAAATAATATTTTCCCTCAATAATAATCTCACTTAGAGAAAAATATGACGCATGAAAAACTGTGGGACAACAATTTCTATCGGAATTTTTTAAATTCCCAAGCAAGAGTACAGATAATATACCCCCCATGAAAAGCATTCCTTTCTTACTTTCAAGCAAGCTATTGTGACAAAGATGGTGAAGCCTTAGAGAGCAAATTGCTACAGAACATCATGGACGAGGTTAGTTTTATGAAAAAACGGGTTTTAGAAAAAAACTAGTTTTTAGTTTTAGAAAAAAAAAAGACATTTAGGGGACCTTGCACTCTTTTATAGAAAGTAACTGTTTTAGATCAGGATCCCTGAAAAGCAGATTCTGACAGGGATTGTTGCATATAGAAATGATATTGGGAAATGCCCTCAGGATCGACAGCCATGGGGAAGGGAAAAAAGCAGGACTGAGCAGAGGGAGAAGTGGAAGGTGATGACAGTGTCCTCAACGAACCCCATGGGGCGCACTAGAACTGAGATAGCCTGTCAGTATTGTCTCACCTTGCAGCAAGCTGTTCAGCCCTTTTTTTTTTCTTAATTTACTTTTTAATTGATAAAGAAGACTTGTATATATTTATGGGGTACAATGTGACATCATGATATACGTATACACTGTGGAATGATTAAATCAAGACAATTAACATATCCATCACCTCACATACTTATTATCTCTTTGTGATGAGAACATTTAAAATCTCTTCTAGCAATTTTGAAATATGTATTACTGTTAACTGTAGTCACTATGCTGTGTAATAGATCGTCAGAACTTATTCCTCCCATCTAACTAAAACTTTGTACCCTTGACCAACATCTTCCCTTTCCCCATCCACCTCGCCCCGCCCCCCCAGCCTCTGGTAACCGTCTCTCTAATCTCTACTACTGTGAGTTCAACTTTTTTAAAGATTCTACATATAAGTAAGATTATGTGGAATTTGTCTTTCTGTGCCTGGCTTATTTCAGTTAGCGTAATGTCCTCCAGGTTCGTCCATGTTGTCACAAATGACAGAACTTCCTTCATTTTCAAAGCTGTTATTATATTCTTCTGTGTATATATATTACATTTGCTTTATCCATTCATGAGATGATGCACACCTAGGTTGCTTCCATATCTTAGATATTGTGAATAATGCTGAAATGAACATGGCAGTGCAGATATGTCTTTCACGTTGATTTCGATTCCTTTGGATATATACCCAGAAGTAGGTTTTCTGGATCATAAGGAAGTTATATTTTTAGGTTTTGAGGAATCTCCATACAGTTTTCCATAATGGCTCTACTAACTTATATTTCCACTAGCAGTATAAGAGGTTCCTACCTTTATATCCACCACGGGCCAGTTGTTGGAGGAGGCCTCCTAGGAAGGGGTGTGACCTTGGGCAAGGCAGCTTTCTCTTCCTGAATAATACCTACAGAATGATGCAGCAAAGAGCCTTCAGCCATCAACATATTCCTGAAAGGCTGCTGGCACTGCATCACTGCAAATGTTAAAGTAATCACACAGAGGATTGCAGGTGACATTGTGGTGAAGTCCTTAACAGAGCTGGCAAACTTACACATGAATTATTCATTTTTCTCTTACAAAAAAATCAAGTGATCAAATATGCTGGTTTTTGCTATAATGACAATTAGTTGACACTAAAATCTGACACACCACAAAAAAATTCAATCTAACAATAAATGAGAAAATGACTACCTCTTGAAAGACATTTATACTATGGAGAAAGCTTTTTTTAAAACAGAAGTTTGGAAGTGTTACCATTATGACATGCTATTGTTTCCAAAAATTAGATGGCCTATGAAAACTCCAATATTTGCACACTTAAGAAACCTGGAAAATTGTTTTAACTTGCTTTAAAAATTTTAATTGTTTTAAAAATTTTCAAATAGTTTCAGCACATGTTAAACATGGGTGTTAGAATTTTAAAAGTATTGACTGTCAATAGATAGAAATTTCCAAATTATTTTTTCAACAAAAATATAATATTTGCATAATTTTAGATTAGCTCTGAAAGATAAGTATTAAAATTTGGAAAGGATACTTAAAGATATACTTTTTTCATTTGGGTTTACATATATTTGGAAGAACCTTTTCAACTATGACAGCCATTAAAATCAAGTACCATTCTGGCCGGGGCGCGGTGGCTCATGCCTATAATCCTAGCACTCTGGGAGGCCGAGGTGGGCGGATTGCTCAAGGTCAGGAGTTCGAGACCAGCCTGAGCAAGAGCGAGACCTTGTCTCTACTATAAGTAGAAAGAAATTAATTGGACAACTAAAAATATATAGAAAAAATTAGCCGGGCTTGGTGGCGCATGCCTGTAGTCCCAGCTACTCGGGAGGCTGAGGCAGAAGGATCACTTGAGCCCAGGAGTTTGAGGTAGCTGTGAGCTAGGCTGACGTCATGGCACTCACTCCAGCCCAGGCAGCAGAGTGAGACTCTGTCTCAAAAAAAAAAAAAAAAAAAATCAAGTACTATTCAAATAAATTTAAAACATAGGTTTTCAAATTTCTACATCACAAAATGCTAAAGCAAGTTTTTATATTAGAGTGAAGCATCTGATCACACAATGATTCAAAGGCTTAGAATTATGGACTTACCCAGAACCAAGTTTCAGCAGCTCAAGGCTCCTGGACTCCCACAATCATTCCCCAAATTAAGTGCCCATTCTCTTCTTTATAGGACCCAGCTCCTAGACTGTGGCTGGTCACCCTTTCTGATAACTTAGTACAGCATCTCCAATGCTTTATCTTCACATGTCACCATTAGTATAAAAAATTTTGAACATGTACCCCCATTTATTTGTTTAGAAGTTATACACAAGTGTTATTCTTCTGATAAATTATCTATATTATATAATATCCACAAAATGAGAAATTTTAAAAAGGTAAGACAATTCCTTACAAAAAATTCATGAATTGTGAGAGATTCTGCAACATAAGCAGTATTTATTCTTCAGAAATATCATGGTCATGAAAGACAGAGAGATTTTCAAGTTGAAGTGACATATGCATGATCCTGGATTGAATTCTGAACCTAAAAGGGAAATTTGGGAGAAAATAAGCAATGTTTGAATGGGATCTGTGCATTCAATGGTAATGTTAGATAAATGTCAATTTCATAATTTTTATTATGTACTATAAAACACCCTAAGTATTAAGGAGTTACAGGGCATCATATCTGCAACTTATTTTCAAGTGATTCAGGGGAAAAAAAATACTGCAGTAATACGTGTGTACTTGTGTGTGTGTGGCGGGGGGATAGGGGTGTATGTGTATGGAGAGAAAGAGAGAGAAAGAATGCAAATATGGACCATGCTAACAATTGGGAAGTATGGTTGAAGGATTGAAGGATATACTGAGCTCTCTGGCTCTTTGTCCTACTTTTGCCACTTTTCTGTAAATTTGAAATTGCTTTAAAATAAGAAAAGTTAAAAATGTAATATTAGCAAACAATAAAAACATTTCTTAAAATATGAGACAAAAATAGAAACTAGCTTTAAAATATTATTATATGAATTAAAAGTACAAAGTACTGTATTCATTTTACTAAAATATTAATAACATTTTCAGGATGAGAATATTGGAGATTACAGATATTTGTCCTGTTCTCATTATGAAACTGTTGCAGAGGAAAATCTTTGGTGATCTTTTTATTAATGAAAAAGATAAAGTTTCCAAATTATAAGACTAATACTTCTCTTAAAACATTAGATTTAATAATTTAAAAGTAAGTTTTATAGAGTAACATTTAATATCTGAGAATTAATGAATCATAAGCAATTTAACAAATTTAATATCTATTGCGACTGTTCAAAAGATTTAAATTATTTTATTTATTAAGACTACATTTATATTTTCTCATGAAATAAAATAGAAACAATTTCCTATATAAGATACTCAAAATATTGACCATGTCTAATTGTTTTCCACATTCCTGGTTTTCTCTCCTCCCCATCAAAGTGGGGCGACATCCTCAGAGTATTCAAGATATAAACTATGATTGTACAGGAGACAGTAATAATAGTTTTGGCCTCAAAAAAAAATGTTCTTCCTCAGACCTTCTCCTTTACCTCACCCTCATTCTGATCCCAAAAGAATGGTAAAATGAAACAGTAGAGTTACCATTTAGCAATCAGTGTCATATAATAATTCCCTGCTGCCTCCTTCCTTCAGCTGTTCTGACCTTCCCTGACCGCTTCTGAATCACCAAAGGGAGAGCCTCCCATCAAGAAAAATAGGCAGGAGGAGGAGAGATTGTGCACTGACTTAAGAAAAGCCTATGAATGGTGAATATGCAGTTGCTTTAATTACACAAACAGACCAAAAAAATACATGCAAACAAATGTTATGTTTTTACTTGAGCATTTATATTTCACTAGAATGTAATACAAGTTGCAGTGAGGACGTGTGTAATTCTGAAATGAGGTTCTTAACTAACTTTGCAGTATGTCTCCTCCCCACAGCAACTTCCTCAAACACCAAGAGCCATTTAATGTAGGTACCCACAAATGGCCAAATTCCTCCAAAAGTCTGTCCCAAATCCACTGTATACAAGATGTTGCTGAGTACTGTGTACTCCATACAGTTAGCTAAAAGAGAAAGCTATGTGCAAGAACTCACGATTCAGCAGTTTGCCCATGCACAGGTAATGAACCATAAGCATCATTCATGAATACTCATCCATGGATGTAGAAGACCAAAGTTCCTTTGGGAATTATCTCACAGATGTGGACAAACTATGAATCTTGAACATACAAAAAAAGCCACTTTTGCTGAAAGTAGAATAACCTTATACAATAGTCCCTATTCAACCATGGTTTCAGTTACCTGCCATCAAAAAGAAGAGTGAGATACAGTTAGGTATTTTAAGAGAGACAGAGACATTACAACACTCATGTAACTTTTGTTATAGTATGTTATTATAATTGTTCTATTTTAGTATTACTGTTCTTAATGTTTTGCTGTGTCTAATTTATAAATTAAACTTTATCATAGGTGTGTATGTATAGGAAAAAACATAGTATATATAGGGTTCAGTATTTTCTGTGGTTTCAGATATCCGCTGGAGGTCTTGAAGCGTATCCGCTGCAGATAAGGGAGGGCTACTGTAATTATAATACAAACAAGTAGTATGATTCTGCTGAGTTTTTTAAATTGTTACACTTTTTATATCAACTTGCATAATGGTCTTTCCATATGAAAAATGGTAACAAAAAAGCCAAAGATTTTTGCCAGTGATTATGTTTCCCCTGATATAAGAACTTGATGATATAAAAAGGCAAAGAAGTAGATTATGCTACAGCAGGACACAGAAAATTCTAAGTTTTTATTCCATGAGGGATGATGGAGACTCAGAAGGGCCAGGGATTGGGAGGTGGGTGGATGATGAGAGGTTGCTTGGTGGGTAAAGTATACATTGTTCCGATGGTGGATGTGGGGAAGGCCCTGACTTTACTATATCAATGTAGCAAAATTATACTGTTACTCCATGAATATATACAAATTTTTAAAAAGAAGAAAAAAAATTTATTCCAATAGCAAAGGAAAAAGAAAAGGAATGAAACCCACAGGCTGTTCCTTACATTTGCCAATAATCTCCAGCCAAATACTACTGGAAACATAACTGTAGCTGAACAAAGTTCGGTTTCTTGACTTGTTGCAACAATGGAGACCACACTCTGTGGGGAACCATGGGGTTTCTCACTAGGAGATATTAGAAAGGCCTTATTATAGGATTTGGGCTTGTATTAGGTGAGCTGGGGAAGAGTTCCAAGAAGCAGGGATTTGTTCTGGATTGGATGTTATCAGGAAATGAGGTAATTCTATGATTGGGTATCTTAATAATTCTTATCTAGAAGGTGAGAAGATTGGAGTGAGACTGAAGTTGTTGGTGAAAAAAAAAAGTAGCTGTCATTCATATTAGCCAGGATATGGGAATATGGCCATTTTTGCGGTTTGGATAACATTCACATTTTTGTCTGTGTTCAAACCTGATTAGTGAGTGGTCTTGCTCTTGTCTTGACCCACCATGGTCACAGAGTGGCCTTTTCTAGTGTTGGTGCTTGTGTTCAGGCCAGTTTCCAGCTGTCAGAGGCTGCTTTTCTCTTTCTCACACTGATAAAATGGGGAAACACTTTAGCACAACTTCTGGGAATACTTGGTGCTTAAGACTGGAATGACTTTTAAATAGAATATAGTCATAAGAGATTATGGTGCTGTAGGCAAATTTACTGAGCAGTAACATAATAAGAAATAGAAAATAGTTCAAGAGATCATTGGGTTCATTTTCTTGGCTCCAGGGTTGATTTCTCCATCTTAAAAGTTCCTCTTATGAAAATTACACTGTTTCTATTGGCAGGTCTATTACTATAATAAGGAATTCCAAATTCTCCCTCATTAAATTGTAAGGTAATTTCTTCCTTCCTTCTATGTGGAGATAGACAACAGCCAGCCAATATCTTCTTCATAATAACACTTGAAAACATGAAACTTCTGCCTTCTCTTCTGTGGAAAAAGTAGACTCTTTTTCCAAGGGAGCTATTTTACATCTCTAAAATTGGCATGCATCTCTCCATCTGCTGCCACCACCTTAGTGTGAGCCCCCATCACCTATTATCTGGAACACAACAGTCACTTAATAACTGGTCTCCCCAGCCAGTTGTTACAACAGCTTAGGTACAACCTTACTACCCACTAGGCCAGATCTAACTTTTCAACATTCCCATAGACTCCAACCTTGCAAAGCTTCCGGCAGGCCCCATAGCACATATGCTTCCAAAGGGGAGTGTGTGTGTCTGTCTGTGTGTGTGTGTGTGTGTGTGTGTGTGTGTTGCGGTGGAGGAAAGTGGAAGCAGACTGAAATTCTTGTTAAGATAAAACACAAATCATTCAACATACCAACAAGTGACAATATAATCCAATCTCAAAATACAGGATTCAGAGAAAACAAGTAATGGGCCGTCAGGAAAGGAATAGAGAAATACTAATGGGAAGAATTTTCTTAAAAGGTTGAGAAATAAAATGCAACTTCAGTCAGATAAGGAACAAGATTGCAAAGGCCCTTGTATATCTTGTATACAAGATGCAAAAGCCCAAAGTATGTGTTTCCTAAACTTAAATTATTTGCATAACCCTATCACATATGAACACTACCTGTACTACTTTCAATATTTTTCTCTAAACTAATTCACCTTGTCTACAGAAATAAATTTATTTCAAAAGGAACCTACACCATTACTTTTATATTACTATAAATGTTAATTGTGTTCTTCAAATATACATTAGACTTAAAATTTAAAAGTATGCATTCAAGAACCACTTAAAATCATCTCATACAAAACAGTGGTATGCTGGATACACTCTGGGAAACAGCAACCTAAATACTTGTAGTTAGTCAACAAATGCATAGCTCTCCTAAGCAACAAGGTCATACTTCCTCCTTTCTCCTCCTCGACACCACTTCCCCCATCCTCTCGCTCATCCAATCTTCTTTAAAAAGCTTTATGTGCTCACTCTTTCCAATTCCTCTCTTCCCATCTTCTCTTGGACCCACTCCAATCAGGTTTTTGCCCCCGACTCCACCACTTGGTTTATAAGATACCAATGCTTCTCAGTTTTTCCTGACTTATTGGAAGTCAGTTTTCAGTTTTCTTTGCTGATTTCTCCTTTCTCCTCAACCTCTTAATGTTGGCAAACCCTCAGGCACTGTCCTGAAACTTCTTGCCTTCTCTGTCCATACTTACTCCCTTGCTGATCTGGTTTGGTCATGTGACCTTAAATACAGTTGTATGATGTATAATGACTCCCAAATTTGTTCTCCAGCTCACATCTCTCTCTTGAACCCCAAGTGTGTATACTGCATACCTGACACCGACACCTGGATATGTAGCAAATTTCTCATACTTCACATGATCAAATCTGAACTCCCAGTCTTTGCCCCGAATCTTACTTTACCCACAAGTCTTTCCTGTCTCAGTTGATGCCAACTCCATCCAAAATCCTATCATTTCTTACCCAAGTCTCTGCTCCCACCCTGGTGGGAGACATTATCATCTCTCTGATAAAAACTGCAATTAGCAGGCCAGGTGCGGTGGCTCACGCCTGTAAGCCTAGCACTCTGGGAGGCTGAGGCAGGAGAATCGCTCAAGGTCAGGAGTTTGAAACCAACCTGAGCAAGAGTGAGACCCCCACCTCTACTAAGAATAGAAAGAAATTAATTGGCCAACTAAAATACATCTATAAAAAATTAGCCGGGCATGGTGGCACATGCCTGTAGTCCCAGCTACTCAGGAGGCTGAGGCAGAAGGATTACTTGAGCCCAGGAGTTTGAGGTTGCTATGAGCTAGGCTGACACCAAGGCACTCTAACCCAGGCAACAGAGTGAGACTCTGTCTCAACAAAAAAAAAAGAAAAGAAAAGAAACAAATTAGCTGGACAACTAAGAATATATAGAAAAAATTAACCCGGCATGGTGGCACGTTCCTGTGGTCCCAGCTACTCAGGAGGCTGAGGCAGGAGGATCGCTTGAGCCCAGGAGTTTGAGGTTGCAGTAAGCTAAGCTGACACCACGGCACTCAAGCCCGGGCAACAGAGTGAGACTCTGTCTCAAAAAACAAACTAACAAAATCTGCAATTAGCCT
>CAUYRT010095982.1:0-64280 GCA_963574885.1 Lepilemur ruficaudatus
CTGCCGGCCCCTCACCTATAGCATCCGCATGAGCCAGACGGTCCAGAAGGTGTTGGTGGCTGTGTCCCGGACTTGTGCCTTCACCAATGCACTGACCCACACTACTGCCTTAACTACTCTCAACTTCTGTGGCCCTAAAGAAGTCAGTCACTTCTACTGTGACCTCCCACAGCTCTTCCAGCTCTCCTGCTCCAGGACCCAACTCAATGAGCTGCTGCTCTTTGCTCTGGGTTTTTTGATGGTAGGTGCACCTGTGATTCTCATTATCACCTCCTACATCCATGTGGCAGCTACGGTTCTACAAATCCGTTCAGCGGAGGGCAGGAAGAAGGCCTTCTCCACATGTGGTTCCCACCTCACTGTGGTGTTCCTCTTCTATGGGATGGGCATCTTCAACTACATGAGTCTGGGTTCAGAGGAAGCTTCAGACAAGGATAAAGGGGTTAGAGTTTTCAACACTGTTATCAACCCCATGCTGAACCCACTTATCTATAGCTTCAGAAACACTGATGTTCAGGGTGCTCTGTGGCGGATACTTGTGGGGAGGTGGTCACTAACCTGAGAGGTGACAAGGTCCCTCCTTTCCTGCCTCTTGTGGACTGAGGGAAATTTCCCATGAAGGCAGTAACCCGTAAAAATTAGTCAATAACTATTTTTTCTTATCTCTTGATGCCTGAAGATCAGTGTTCTGTATTTGTCGTATACAAATGCAGGAGACCCTGCATAATTCATTCTTTTATTCATTCAACAAATATTTATTGAATTACTTCTATGATCCAGGCAGTCTTTTAGAGCATCGATGAATGAAATAGATAAAACTCTCTGCACTCATGCCTCTCACATGCCATAAAAGTAGACAAAATAAGCACCACATGTAGTATGTCACATTGTGATACATGCTGTAGAGAAAAGCAAAGAGGGAGGATATGAAGTTGGGCGCTGCCAAGCAAGCATCCTGGGCAAGTGGCTTCATTGGTTTTTGTTGTATCCACTTTCTGGGCAGAGTTGAAGCCTTTCAGCCCTGTATGCCTGGGAAGCAATGTTTCATGGGGAAGGGCCATTTGGTTAGTCACAGCTTAAGTGACTAAGAACGTCATCGCGAAGTTTCCTTCTGGTGGGGATGTGAGATTCCCTCCATATCAGAGTATGGAAAGTTTTTTTAAACCATAAGCCCAGTGCCAAACATTATTTCATTCAGCTGTTTGCCTTTCACCTTCAAGAAAATCAGTTTCTTCTCTCCACTACCACATAAGACTCCTACTGGATATTTACGGGACACACGGGTCTAGAGAGGGAAAGAGCCCCCTAAATAAAACATCGATGCATACATGATGTATCCTAAAGTCAAGAAAGGGATGGTCCATCTCCATCCCCTGCCATGTCTTTTTCTCTTATTTAATGTCACCTTCCTCTCACACGTGATAAAGCCTTTAAAAGAGACCTACTCCAATCAGGGCCTTAGAATTTTCATTGCAGAGTACCCAATACAGCCTTTTCCTCCAAAGTCTTACTTTTCTCTCTCAAAGCTCCTTGCTCAGAATATATGTATCTATAAATGTAGATCCTGTTTTGATAAAAGCCTTTTTCACTGCAGTTAAATGATATCTCATCATGATTTTGATTTGCATTTATTTCCCTGATGATTAGAGATGTTGAGTAATATATTTCTTGGCCATTAGTTTGTCTTCTTTTGAAAAGTTGCTGTTCATTTTCTTTTGCCCATTTTTTAATGGGATTGTTTGATTTTTTTCTTGCTGATTTTCCTGAGTTCTATATAGATTCTAGTTATCAGCCCTTTGTCAGATGAGTAGCATGCAGATATTTTCTCCCATTCTGTAGATCGTCTGTTTGCTCTCAAGATAGTTTCCATGGCTGTGCAGAAGCTTTTTAGTTTGATTAGGTCCCATTTATTTATTGATTGTTGTTGTTGCTGTGATTGCCTTTGGGGTCTTCTTCATAAATTCTTTGCCTAGGCCAATGTCTATAAGAGTTTTTTCAACATTTTCTTCTAGAATTCTTATAGTTTCATGCCTTAGGTTTAAGTCTGTTATCAACCATGAATTGATTTTTGTGAGAGATGAGAGTTGTGGATCCTGTTTCAGTCTGTTACATGTGGCTATCCAATATTTCCAGCGCCATTTATAGAATAAGGATTATTCTCCCCAGTGTATGTTTCTGTTTGCTTTGCCAATGATTAGATGACAAAATGAGGATGGTTTTATATTTGGGTTCTCAGTTCTGTTTCATTGGTCTGTATCTTAATTCTTGCACCAGTGATATGCAGTTTTAGTTACTATAGCCTTGTACTATGTCTTGAAGTCTGGTAAATTGATGCCTCCTAATTTGTCCTTTTTGCTTAAGATTGCTTTTGCTATATGGTGTCTTCTTTGGTTCCCTAAGAAGAGTAGGATTATTTTTTCTAGATCTCTGAAACTGATGTTGGTATTTTAATAGGGATTGCATTGAATCTGTAGATCACTTTGGTAGTATAGATATTTTAACTATGTTGATTCTGCTGACCCATGAGCACGGTATGGTTTTCTACCTGTTTACATCCTCTTCTATTTCCTTTCTCAGTGTTTCATAGTTCTCCCTGTAAAGGGCTTTCACCTCCTTAGTTAAATATATTTCTAGGTATTTTATTTACAATCTCTGTGGAAAGTTATATGGAGATACCTCAAACAGCTAAAAGTAGAACCACCATTTGATCCAGCAATCCCATTACTGGGCATCTACCCAAAGGAAAAAAAGACATTATATAGAAAAGATATCTGCAATAGATTGTTTATGGCAGCAGAATTCACAGTTGCAAAGATGTGGAAACAACCCAAGTGCCCATCAATACATGATTGGATTAATAAAGTGTGGTATATGTATACCATGGAGTTCTACTCAGCCACAAAAAAACAATGGTGATCTGGCACCTCTCGTATTATCCTGGATAGAGCTGGAGCCCATTCTACTAAGTGAAATATCACAAGAATGGAAAAACATCACCATATGTATTCATCACCAAATTGGTATAAATTGATCAACACTTATGTGCACATATAGTAGTAACATTCATCCAGTGTCAGGCAGGTGAGGGGTGGGAGGAGGGGATGGGTATACTCACACCTAAGGGGTGTGGCGTGCACCATCTGGGGGATGGACACTCTTGAAGGTCTGACTCAGGTGGGACAAAGGCAATATATGTTATCCAAACATTTTAACCCCCCCAATATACTGAAATAAAAAAAAATAATAATAATCCCGCTCACTAACAATATGAAGCCTCCGGTAAACTAAATGTAACTAAAGCAATTATAGAATTGATACATAGCTAATCTATAGACCAAATTGGTTTACCCCTACACTAATGACATAGGAAAAGAAATATTCCCTTTTCTGAGAGGACATAATATTTATTTCCATTTGTACTGTTATTTTATTCAATTAGAAAAATCATGAAAAATGAAAGGAAGAACATGTGACCTATCACTAAAAGAAAACACAGTCAATAGAGCTAGAGGCAAAGATGGCTTAGATGTTACAATCATCCAATAGAAACTTTAGAATAGTAGATCTAGTAAAAAAATGAAAAATATAAATGAAAAACTCTGGAATTCCCATGGAGAGATAAAAACTTACAAAAGAGCCAAAAGGAAAAACTAGTGTCAGAAATTATAAATAATTTTAATGGATTTATCACTAGGGTGTATGAAGCATAGGAAACAGTGAATGTAAAAACAGGTTAACAGAAATTACAAAAATTAACACAGAGTAAAAGAATGAAAACACACAATAAAGATTCTAAGATCTATGGGACAATATAAAGTCATTGTGTGTGTGTATTTGTGTGTGTGCACATATATGTACATATACATGAGACATTTAAATATAAATGTGCATATATGAATATATGTATGTGTGTTTGTGTGTGAACATATATGTATGGGTGACAAGTGTACAAACAGTTGATCTTCATTATTTCTCAATTCTGTATTTGTGGACTCACCTTCTTGGGAAAATTTATTTATAATTCTGAAATAAGTACTGGCAGAACTTTTATGGTGATTTGTGGCTATGCTCAGAGTGGCAAGAAATTTAAGGTGCCTGATGTGCTTCTTTCCAGCTGAGGCTGAGCAAGTTTATACTCTGCCTTTTTATTTCAGTTCTCATACTATAAACATGCGTCCTTTTCATGGTCTATTCGGTGCCACTTTTTTTTGTATTTGTGTTTTTTATTGGTGATTTCACTGTTTAAAATATTCCCCAATGGTAGTGCTGAAGTGCTGTCAAGTATTCCTAGGCATAAAAAAACTATGATATGTATATGAGCTTTATGGAGAAAATATGAATATTACATAAGACTTGTTCAGGCATGACTTACACTGCTGTTGGCTGTGAGTTCTATTTTAGTGAATCGACTATATATGAATAAGGTATCTTTAAACAGAAACACATAAAACAAGGTTATGTATTTTTCAATTGATGAAAATGTGTCCAGAGACTAGCAGGAACTTAATCTTAAATTTCCTTTAGGAAAAATGGTTCAATATTCATGAATTCAACAGCTTTATAGAAACTAACTACCACAAAGTCAAAATAATAACTACATAATATGCAGTTTATAACATATGTAAAACTAAAATGTATGACCACAAAGAAAGTAGGGTAGTAATAATTAGAAGTTTATTGGCTTAAGATTCTTATATTCTTAAGTACTAGAGGTTTTGAAAGGTGGGTTGTGATAAGAAAAAGATGCATATGCATATGTACAGCAATCACTAAAAATAACAAAAGTAGATATAGGTAGAAATAGAAGTGATAGAAATGTAATTGATAATGACAATTAATGAATAGAAATCTAACAGGAGATAAATTTGAATAATAGTAATAATTCACTAACTAAAGGCAAAGAAATGAAAATCTGAAGAGACAAATAGAAATCAAACATCAGGGTAGACAAATCCAAATATGTCATTAATTTAATGTAAGTGGATTAAGTATTCTCATTAAAATGCATTTTCATAATTGTTGACCTTTTATAAATGCAAGCAACTATATATTTTTATCAATAAACATACTTTAACCATAAATATATAGAAAGTTTGAAAATAAAATTCTTTCAGAAAAAATGGGGGGAAGAAGCACTTCCTGACTCATTTTATGAAGCCTACATAACTTGGATACCAACAGCAGGCAGAAGAATTAAAAGGAAGGAAAGTTAATGATCAATTTCACTCCTAAACATAAACTCAAAAATCTTTAGCTAAGTGTAGAAACTTAATTATAGCAATATAATAAAGAGACAATATGTCATTATCAAGTGGGATTATTGCAGGAATGCAAGGTTGTTTTAGCATCCCCAAAACAACTGAAGTCATTCACCATAATTACAGATTAAAATTTTAAAAAAACATTTATTATTCTAGTAACTGAAGAAACATACTCAACAATATTCAATACCCATCCATGACTAAAACTCTCAACAAACTAAGACTAATAGGAAGTTTTTAAAGTTTGATAATGAGCATGCACAAAAATTCCTATAGCCAATGTCAAACTTAATAACAAAAAATGAACACTTTATCTTTATTCAGAATGAGATGAAAGTATCCACTCTCATCTCTTACACTTGGCATCATACTTGAACATCTTGCAAGTGTAATAGGGCAAGAAAAATAAATATAAAATGTAATGGCTAATGAGGAAGAAGCACAAGTGTCATTATTCACAGATAGCCATGACTATATACTTAAAAAACTGAAAAAAACTACTGTAACTAAAAAAAACCTCCATCAAACACTACTACACATCCAGTAGAATTTAGCAAGCTCACAAGATATGCAATGCACCAAAATTAATTCAATTTCTAAACACTAGCTACAAACAATTAGAAAATAAAATTAAAGAAACTTTTCTACTTAAAGCAATTTAAAACAAGACTTCCGGTTTTCTGGTCTAGCATTTAAGAAACTCTGTAGTCACCATTCAATCTTAACAAATAAAAAGCCAAAAAGATGAAAAATCAACAACTCTGAGATCTGTCAAAGAAGTGAGACCACAGGGCAAACTACTGCCCCTCAAATTGGTGAGTCTGATAGGTAAATACAGGGAATTACAACTTAGCAGAGCAGAAATTCAAGAACAGTAACCCCTACAAGAACCAGTGCTGGAGAAGGTAAACCCCAACTCTAACTGACAAATTGTTGGAGGCTCAGTGTAGACAACTCTGAGAGTTAAAAACTCGAGGATGACCCAGTCATAGGAAGACCCCCACAATTTTGTGAGTTTTGCCTCCAGGAGCACTTATGTAGTCCTCTCAATGTATATCAAAGAGAAATCCCCTTATGCTTTTTGTGACAGGAGGAAAACAAGAATTATTTTTAAGGACACTAGAGTATCCTGTACTTCTGAACAAGATCTGTCATCAAGGAGAAACTATTTAACCAGATCCTAACCTGCTGGGCTTTTAGTCAGAGCCTAACAGACCTGGGAGAAGAGAAACATCCAACTCTAGCCCTGTCTGCCCCACCTAAGGAGTTGGAGCAGGGCAGATGGGGAATGAGAAGCACATATTAGTTCAAAATCCAGATTATAGGCTGAATAAAAGGCTGACACCTAATTAGAATACTATAAAATGCTTCCCCTCCCCCACACCTTACCACCACACTATTAAAGGCCTACTAAAGGCTTATTTAGCAGTTCTTTTTACTCAATGTATCATGTCTGACTATGAAAAAAAAGTTAAAGCACACTAAAAGGCAAATAACACAGTTTGAAGAGACAAACTCATTCAGATACAGCACAGATGTCATAATTATCAGACTATAAATTTAAAACACCTATTTTTAATATGCTAAAGTTCCTAATGAATAAAGTAGAAAGCAAGGAAGAACAGGTGGGTAATGTAAGTAGAGAGATGAAAATTCTAAGAAAGAATCCAAAAGTAATGCTAGATTTAAAAGCACTATAACAAAAATGAGGAATGCTTTTGATGGGTTTATATATAGACTGAACACAGCTAAGGGGAACATCTCTCAGTCAAGGATATTTCAATAGAAATCAGCCAAATTGAAAAGCAAAACAACAACCACAACAGCAAAAGACTACAAAAATAACAGAAACAGACTATGCAAGACCAAGAACTGTAGGACAACTACAAAAATTATAAATACATGTAATGGGAAGACCAGAAGGAGAAGACAAAGAGAAAGAAGCAGAAGAAATATTTGAAACAAAAATGACTGAGAATTTCCTTCAAAGTAATTTTAGATACCAAACCACAGATCCGGGAAGTACACAGAACACTGAACACAATAAATGCCAGAAAAATTATACCCGGTCATCATTTTCACACCATAGGTAATCAAAGATAAAGAAACAACCTTGAAAGAAACTAGAGTTTAAAAAATCACCTCACTTGTTGAGGAGTGAAGATAAGAATTACATCTGACTTGTCTTCAGAAACTCTGTGATATAGCTGGATATCTGTCCCCTCGAATTCTCATGTTGCAGTTTGATCCCCAATGTTGAAGGTGGGTCTTACTGGGAAGTATTTGGGTCATGGGGGCAGAGTCCTCATGAATGGCCTGGCCTGGTAATGAGTCTCACTCTATTAGTTCTTGGAGATCTGATTGTTAAAAAGATCCTGACACCATTGTCTCCTCACTCTCTTGCTTCCTTTCTTTCCGTGTGACATGCTGCCTCCCCTTTGCCTTCTTCCATGAATGAAAACACCTTGAAATCCTTCCTACAAGCAGATGCTGGTGCCATACTTCTTGTAAAGCCTACAGGACTGAGAGCCAAATAAACCTCTTTTCTTTATAAATTATCCAGCCTGAGATATTCTTTTATAGCAATGCAAAGTGGACTAAGATTCCCTGGCAGCAAGAAAACAGTGGAGTAAAATACTTAATATGTTGAGAGAAAAATCCCACAACCTAGATTTCTGTACTATGTAAAATTATCCTCAGAAGTGAAAAAGAAATAAAGACTTTTTCAGATAAATAAAAATTGAGGGAATTTGTTGCCAGTATAACTGCCCTGCAAGAAACGTTAAAAGAATTTCTTTAGAGTGATGATATAGGTCAGAGACTTGGATACATATAAAAAAAAAGCATCAGAGAAGGAATAAGTGAAGGCAAAACAAAAATTTTATTTTTCTTATTCCTAACTGATCTAAGAGATAACTATTCAAAATAATAATAGCAATAATGTATTTGATTATGTATGTTTATGTATGTGTGTACATGTTTATGTATGCTTATGTATAAGTGAAATGAGTGGCAACAATGATACAAAGGACAAGAGGTATAAATTAGGATTATTATGTTATTATAAGGTATTTCCACTACCCATGAAGGGGTATAGCACTATTTGAAAGTGGACTTGGATTAGTAATGTATATTGCAAATTTGAGAGCAATAGCTAAGAAAAGTTTAAAAAAGCACAACTAATATGCTAAGAAAGGAGAGAAAATGGAATCACATAAAATGTTCAATTAATGTCACAAAAGGTATAAAAAGAGTAGAACACAAAAATAGGAACAAAGAACAAGGCAATAAATAGAAAAGAGTAACAGATATGGCAGATATTATTTCAACTATGCCAAGTAATCATTTTAAATGTCAATGATCTAAATATACCAATTAAATGATTAGACTGTCAGAGTGAATCAAAAAATAAGACCCAACTATGTGTTGTCTATGGGAAACTTACTTTAAATATAAAGACTTATATAGAATCAAAGTAAATGAATAAAGAAAGATATACTATGCTAACACTAATTTAAAAAATAGCTATATTAATTTCAGACAGAGCAAACTTCAAAGCAAGTAAAGTCATCTGGGTTAAGAAGGGGTATTACATATTGATAAAGGGGGTCAATAATCCAAGATTATATAACAATACTTAATGTGTATGTGCCTAACAAAAGAGTATCACACTGAGAGGCAAAAACTGATAAAACTTCAAGGAGAAATAGATGAATCCACAATTATGGTTGAAAACTTCAATACCCTTCTAGCAGAAATTGACAGATCCAGTAGACAGAAAATCAGCAAGAACAGAGTGAACTGAACAGAACCATCAATCCATCAATCAACTGGATATAATGGACATCTATAAACTACTTTATCCAAGAACAGAAGACTACGCATTCTTTTCAAGCTCAAATGGGACATTCACCAAGGTAGAGCATATTCTGGGCCAAAAAACACACTTAACACATTTAAAAGAATAGAAATCACACAATTTATGCTCTCAAGCCACAGTGGAATTAAACCAGAAATTAATAACAAAGATAATTAGAAAATCCCCCACTACGTGGAAATTAAACAACACACTTCCAAGTAATACCTGGGTCAAAGAAGAAATCTCAAGAGAAATCTAAAAATATTTGGAACTAAATGAAAATAAAAACACAGCTTATCAACATCTGTAATCAACTGATCTTTGACAAAGAAACATGGGAAATACAATGAAAAAAAGATACTCTTTTCAACAGATGACACTGGAACATTGGACATCCATTTACAAAAAAGTAAGTTTGACATAGACCTTACACCTTTCACAAAAATTAACTCAAATAGATCACAGAACTAAATGTAAAACTATGAAACTTCTGTAAGATAACAGGGGAGAAAATCTAGATATCCTAATGTTTGATGATGACTTTCCAGATACAACACCAATGACATTATCCATGGAAAAAAGAATTGATAAGCTGGACTTCATTAAAATTAAAAATTTGTGCTCTATGAAAGACGCTGTCTAGAGAATAAAAAGACAAGCTACAGACTACAAGAAAAATTTTCAAAAAGACGTATTTGATAAAGAACTTTTATCCAAAATATACAAAGAAATATTAAAATTCAACAAGAAAACCAATAAGCTGATTAAAAAATGGGCCAGAGACCTTAACCAATGCCCCACCACAAAAGATATACAAATGGCAAATAAGCTTATGGAAAACTGGTCCACGTACATCACTGTCAAGGAACTGCAAAGTAAAACAACGAGATACAACTACACACCTGTTACAGTGGCCAAAATCTAGAACACTGACAACACCAAATGTCTGTGAGGATGTGGAACAAAAGGAATTTTCTTTCATTGCTGATAGGAATGCAAAATGGTATGGCACTTTGGAAGGCAGCTTGGCAGTTTCTTATGAAACCAAATATGCGCTTATCATATGATCCAACAATCACACTCCTTGGTATTTATCCAAAGAGGCTGAAAACTTATCTCTACATATTAACCTGCACATAGATGTTTATAACAGGTTTATTTATAATTGCCAAAACTTGAAAGCAACCAAGATACCCTTTAATAGATAAAAGGATAAACTGTGGTATATCCAGACAGCGGAATATTATTCAGCATAAAAAGAAATGAGCTACCAATTTGTGAAAAGACATGCAGGAAACTTAAATGCATATTACTAAATGAAAGAAGCATGATGAAAAGGCTACATACTGTATAATTCCAATTATGACATTCTAGAAAAGGCAAAACTATGGAGAGGGTCGAAAACATAAGTTGTTGACAGGGGTTCGTGGGGGGAAAGGAGAGAAGAACAGGAAGAATTCAGAGGATTTTTAGGGCAGTGAAATTACTCTGTACTATTCTATAATTGTGAATCTATGTTATACATTTGTCCGAAACTATAGAATGTTTAATACTCTAACTTTATTAGGGTTCACTAAGAGTACCTATGGACAAATGTACCACCCTGGTGAGGGATATTGATAATGGGGAAAGCTATGCATGTGTGGGGTTGGGGGTATATGGGAATTCTTCGTACCTTGCTCTCAATTTTGCTGAAATTAAAAGTGGTCTAAAATAATGTCTAATAGAAAAATCTGAAAGCATAAAATGCTTGCAATTAAAATAATAAAATATGTGCATGATTTTTATGCCAAAAACTATAGAATATTTATGAGCTAAATTTGAGGCATTCTAAATCAATGAAAACATATACCATGTGAAAATATTGGGGCCAGCATTTTGGGTGGCCCAGGCAGGAGGATCGCTTGAACCCAGGAGTTTGAGGCTGCAGTGAACTATGATGACACCACTGCATTCCAGCCTGGGTGACAGAGTAATACTTTGTCCAAATATATATACATATATAGACAATATTGCTATGAAAGCAATTCTCCTCAAATTGATCCATAGGATCTGTAACATTACAATCAAAACCCTACTGGGATTTCTTGTTTTCCTAAAAATTGACAAGATAATTATAAAAGAATATGGAAAGCAATGCACTCTAGCCAAAGGAATTTGGGAAACATGATTAAACTTGGAAGACATATGCTGCATGATGTTAATGTTTATTATAAGCTATAGGAATCAAGACAATGTGGTATTGGTAAAAGAATAAAAAATAGATCAAAGAACAGACCAGACAGTACAGAAAGAGGCACATACTTTTATGGTGAAATTATTTTGATGAGAGCACCAAAGAAATTCTATAGGGAAAGGAATGCCTTTTCAACAAATGTTGCTGGAACAACTGGTTATACATGTGACAATTAAAAACCCTTGACTTCTGCTTTCAGCTATACTTACAAATTAATTCAAGATAGATCATAGATTTGCACATAAAACCCAAAACTGTAACACTACTAGAGGAGAACATAGGAATATTTTTACAACCTTAGAGTAGGAAGACATTAGGGATCACAGGAAGCTCTAACCATAAAATAAAATAATAGAAATCAGATGTGATAAAAAATTATCAATTGCTGCTCATTTTACACCACCAATAAAAAATAAATAGGTAAACCTTAGACAAGGAAGACATATTTGCAACACATAAACTGACAAATGACTTAGGTCCTTAATATGTAAAGAACACCTACAAGATAATAAAAAAACACATTCAATTAAAAGTGGACAAATAGTTGAACAGACACTTTATAAAATAAATAAAAATATCCAAAAAACACATGAAAATGTTCAGCATCATTAGTCTCCAGAAAAATGCTAATGAAAACTACAACAAAATATGACTCATTTCCACTAGAATGGCTAAAATTAAAGCAGCAATGATCACAGTTTATGTTGAAGATGTGGAAGAAGTGTAATTCTCACACATTGTTGATTAGAGTGTAAAATGGTCAAAGAACATTGGAAAGTTTGGTGGTTTTTAAAAAATTTAATCATTGTCTTACCTTATGTCCACTCCCAGGTATTTATCCACCAGAATGAAAATATATGCCCACAAACAGTCGGTGCAAGATGACTTACAGTAATTTTGCTCTTAATACTTCCAAACTAAAAATAGCTTAGATGTCCATAAATAAGAGAATGGATGTATCAATTGTGATTATTCATATAATGGATTACTACTCAGCAATAAAAAGGGGGAAAAAACCTTCTTATGTAAACGACAACATTCATCAACATAGATAAATCTCAAAAGTATGCTGAGTAAGAGAAGAAGAATGCAAAAGGGGCCAGGTGCAGTGGCTCACACCTGTAATCCCAGCACTTTGGGAGACTGAAGCAGGAGGATCACTTGAGGCCAAGAGTTAAGACCAGCCTGGGCAACATAGTGAAACTCTGTCTCTACAAAAATAATTTAAAAAATTATCTGGGCATGGTGGCATGGTTCCACCATGTAGTTCCAGCTACCTGCGAGGCTGAGGCAAAACATTGCCTGAACACAGGAGTTTGAGGTTGCGGTGAGGTATGATCACACCACTGCAGTCCTGCTTGGGTGACACAGAGAAACCCTATCTCGGAAAAAAAAAGAAAAAAGAAAAGAAAAGAAAAGAGAAAGAAAGAAAAGAATAAAAAGAAAAACAATAGAAAAAGGTACATATTGTATGACTGAATTTTAGGAAGTTTTAAAATAAGCAAAACTAATATATAGATGAAAATAAGATTGTAATTACATCCGGATTGGGGGTGATTGGCAATGGGTACACAAGAGAACATTCTGTGGAGATGAACATGGGCTAGGTAGATGTCAAAAGTAAAGGAAATGTATACTTAAGAATTGTGCATTTTAGTTTACGTAAATTAGACCTTGATAAAAGTACATGAAAATATCAATACATTCAAAAAAGCAGAATATCAACCTGGTTAAACAGTGTAACATCAATTTTTGAAAAATGTGTATTTCTATATGCTTAGGCGCATGCACGTCCATAGAGTAAAAACCTAAGCGGCCATACACTCATGTTTCTCTCTGGGTAGAATTACAAGTGAATTTTATGTTCTTTGAACGCTTGTCTATTTCCCAGTAGCAAATTATATATTAGATTTATAATGAGAGCAACACAATAAATCCCATTAAAAGTTTTTTTGAATAGGAGACATTGTGTTATTTGTTATCAGATAGTATACATTTAGGAGTAGATGACTTTTCCAAGGATATCTTATTTCTCTGTTGCCTATGTGTATGAATATGAAACACTCAGCGTGTTAATAGAATTATTTCTTAATAATCTCCTCCCCCCAAACCTGCACATACTATTCTACTGTTTTCTAGCATTGTGTACGTTGGAGAAAAACTCTGAATACAGCTTGACTTGTGTTACTTTGAATGTGACTGATTCTCTTTCCAGGATGCTTGTAGCCGTGTTATGCTTTACCCCAGATATTTAAGATTTTTTGATGAAAGAAGTAATTCAATAATATATGATCATAAAACAATAATCTAGAAATGAGCATTATGAGCATTGTGTATGTGCCAGTTACATTGCAAGCATAATGAAAACAACATCCAATATAATCTTCATAAGAAATATATGAGGTAATACATAAGTCCAATTCTTGTTTGTTTTTAGTGAAGAAACAGAGATATGTGGATGTTATATATTTTTCGCAACACATTTTGCCCAAAGGCTAATGGTCAGAAATTGAATCCAAACAGTGTGGTGCCAAATTCAAGGCTTTCAATGACTAGATTGCAAATTTTACTCTTTATAATAATGGGAAAATCATGTAGTCTGAAATCCTCTTTTATAAATAATTACAAAAAATATTTTAAATTACTTTATCCATGATATAAGAATAAAAACATGTAATGTACCCTTATTGTGTAGTTGTGACAAATAAGATGGTATAATGCATTTAAATGTTCTTGCTACCAATGTGCCAGTTATCATATTATTCCTCTCAGTTCCAAAGCCACCCACCCTCTGTGACTCTGCTTGCGACAGTGGAACATTTCTCCCTTGCTAGTTGGCAAAATGATTGAGGTGCCATCTACATTGAGATGGTAGAGGACCCCAGGGAGATACTGGAGAAGAGGCAGTTCTTGGTTTCTGTGCAGCTTCTCTCCTGACGGGCTCCTGCAGTGCACTGTAGCCAGGAGCAAATGGTACCTGTCCATGGTACCTCCCTCAGCACCTCGGAGAATAATTTCCATTTCCCAGGGCAGCCTCTCAAAGAACTTCTCCACTGTGCAGTGGGCCATGGTAGTGCCCTCTCCAATGACGCCTGGATCCCAGCCTTGGAGAAGGGGACCCGTTTCCAGATTTGTTTATTTCTTGTTCCCCCTAGAGATAGAAATTGCTCCCTATATCTGCTATTTTATATGCCTTAGTGTTTTGTTTACCAATCTGTAGCCAGTCACCTGCTACTCTGATTTCCTGTTACAAGTAATAATAATTCTTTTAAAAATACTTTCCCTATCCAAATTACTGTGTGGTTCCTGTCTCCTGATTGGAACCTTACTGATGAAACCACTAAGTGCACTATCATTTAAATGGTAACTTTTGTGGTTGAATATCCTGTACATGTATTTGGAGGTATCTCTGAACATCTCAATCTGAAAGTTTCTAAGTTTTGATAATTCCATTTGCAAGGAATAACACCTGCCTCAAAGAATAAGGCATAGATAACAGAATGTTTGTGAAAATGCTTCAGATATTGTGAAAGCTCTATAGAAATGTAAGTTATTATCACTACACGGTAAATTCTGTGAGGGTGGGGCCATTTCTCTCCTGCCATCCCTGGATACCCAGTGCCTTCCGCGGGGCTCGGCGTACTGTGGGCGCTGGAGAAATGTTGTGTTGATGAACAGATGCATAAACATGTCTACATTACCCCTTTCATGTTTAAGTCCCTTTGGGTTAGATTTCAAAACGCTAGATAAAAAATTGAGTGCTTTCAACTTTGCAAAATATAAATGTTATATTATAAAAATATGCTTAATTTCCTTCATCTGCATCCCTAAATATTCTAGAATCTTGCCTCAAACACATTTGTAGTTATAAATGAAAAATAATAGAAAATATAAATAAAACCATATGATCTCAGAAACTAAAACTTTAGTGTATTGTTAAAATTGACTACTTTCAGTTGCATTTTGTGAGAATATTTACTCTTTGCAAGCTGAGAAGACACATATAATTGACTCCGATTCATCTTTTGTTATCTTTAGGTGGAAAGTATAGGTTCTGATGGCAAACTCTCTTTATGTTACTGCCTAACTAGAATACTGTTTTAAAGTGCTTTTAAAGCAGATAAATGACTTCACATTTGATGCTTTTTTGAGAAGGGAAGCAGTTGTCATAGATTTTTTTCACATTTAATAATCTCTCCTACAATATTTTCACCAAAAATTCTAGACAGATATCAAGCTAAAATGCATTACTATGGCCAAGAAGAAGATGTACAATATTTTCTTCTTTCATCAGTACGTGGGCTTGTGTACTCATATAATGTTTTTTCCTCCTATTGCAACATTTTTCATAATTGTACCCAGCAGCCCTGGCAAGAAACTTCGTTGTTCTCTTTCTAAGTACGTGAAATTGATAACACTACACAAGCTGCTTTGATTGTAGGGGGCAAAGAAAGGCAAGGATTCTAGATTCCTGACATTTTTTCTAAAAGTAATGGAAAATCATCTATTTTCCGTGTGTGTGTGTGCATATCTATTTGGTGTTTCTGGAAAAAATGAAGACGAAGGATAGCCTCAAAGCTATTACACATATATACTTAAACAGTATAGTAGATGCATAGGCTTCTCCCCTCTGCTTCATGTAAACAAAGAATAGCATCTGTATAAAGCAGTTACTGACTTTGAGATCCAGGGACATCCCAGTGAACAATTCTTGGATCAAATGCTATTCTAAGCAAGAATAATGAGTTATATCAAAGGCACACCTGAAGCATGTCTTTGTTTTATGGAATACAGAATAAATAATAGACAGATCAATAAGTAAATAAATGAATGAATAATTCAATGAATGACTTCCTGAAGGTTAAGAGGATATGAGGGACAGATCAGCAGTGCATAACTAGGAACACCGGGCTCTTTCGTGAGTCTACTACTTTTTCAAGACTGGCATTAGCTGCCTTGCGTGCCTATTGACAATGCTTGTTTCTGTACTTTCAGTGCACTCAATACATTTTGTTTCTGCAAACAAAAAAGCATAGTATATATTTCTAAGCAACATTTCACTGGTTTGTTTTGGGAATTGAGAAAATGTGTAATAATGGTTTAAGATGGGTATTTCTAGATTGATTGAAAAAAATCAAGAAGAAATAAAAATCTAAAAAGGTGCAGTGAGGCTGGGAAAAGGGAAATAATGATCAATCAGCTTCATCATCTTTTAAGTTTTAGCTGAGAAATGTCTTTTTGTCATCTGTTTTTATTAACTGGCTAACAGAGCCATTCACATTTTGCTTTAATTGTCATTTTAGGTTGATAGGTCAGCTCCTCACATGCTTTTCAAGCCTCAGTCATTTAAAGAATTATTCTGTTGACAGGTCGTAAAACTGTGGATATGGCAGACTCTATTTGATACAGTGTTTTGCAGTGCTTATCATTTAAATTTATGCCTGCGAAGCATAATCCATACCCAACCACCTTCTTGTCAAAAGTGGGAAATTGTGTTTTCACTCAAATGATATGCACTGAATGTCTACCAGGCACCGAGTGTGCAAGTACAGTTTGTCTCCCAGCTGATGAACTTACAGCTGTTTGTCAATTCAAAGGACTTGGAAACATATTAGACAGATATTTTAAAATAGTTCACCCTAATTATAGATATCTCTTATAGTTTTCTAAGAATGCACTTTCCATAGCTTGCAAACTACATATGTCTTTTAAATTGCTATTAAAACTAGTGCCATTTTGAGTCCTCGATAGTGTGATAAGTTATTTTTATGCAATATTCCAGGTAATACCTGCAATATGCCTAAGGAGGTAGCTATTATTAACTTTATTATTTTAAAGAGTAGGACACTGAAGCTTACAGTGGCTAAATAACTTTTTCAAGGTGACACAACCTGTGAATGTCCAATACAGGATTTCATCTCGGCTTGCCTATCACAAGTGTTTATGTTCAACTATTTTATCACATTGAGTCTGTATATGAATGAGGATACTCTCATATACTCACAAATTATAACCATATTTAATGATTCATAGTATTTTTCTCTCTGGGGGTAAAATTCATTCATTCATTTACTTTTTCAACAAGTATTTTGAAATACACTCCATAGAGGGCATGCATTGCTATGTAATTATGAATAAAGCAAACAAATAAATCATAACACAGTGTGAACCCCCCCAAAATCGTCAGATAGATACATGCAGAGGGTGTCTGTGAAGTGTGGGGAGGGGTTGCATTTGGGAGAGTGGCTGAAGAAGACACTCTGGGATAATTGTATCTGTTACTGAAGTGCCAGTGGTCCAGAACACCAGCTTCCTTTTTAGACACCTAAGCATTTTCTGTTTTTCAGAATCTCGTATTTCTCAAAGTGATTACAAGGGAGGGGGGTTGTTAAGGTGGCGAACAATTCTCCGCAGGCTCCTTTTCTCTTACTGCAATAGCTATTCGCATATCTAGAGTTGAAGTTTCTATTACACTGTGTTTCTGATCCTGATTAATTATTATTTGATTTGTCTTCTTGCTCTTTAAGTCCCGGTAATGTTGAGTATAGAAGATATCAAATCTATTGCTTTGAGGAAGTAAAAGATAGTGTGACACAGGGAAGGAAAACTGCCTTTTCCTTCTACCCATCATAGGATCGTCGTTGAGGCCCTTGTTACAAAAGAGAGATTAACAAGAGAAAAGTATATAAATTGACTTAATATAAATTTTATGTGACCTAGGGGACTTCATAAGAAAATGAAGACCCAAAGAATTGGTTAAACTCCAGTGTTTTTGTGCTTGGTTTGATGAAGAGTAGAAAATTTTAGAGAACTGATAGGACAGAGATATGACTAAGTGTAGTAAACCGTGGTGGTGGAAGGAGGAGGTAGGAACTTAGCAAGGCCTGTTCCTTCTGATTCCTCTCTGTGTCTTTTTGTCTTGGAGATAAAGAATGTCCTTCTCCTTTGGGTACAGGAAGGGCACCTCTCACATGCCGGTCTCATGAACCATTTCAGGATCAGATCAGAACATCCGTCTTATAGATGCTGTATCTCAAATTCCTTCCGCTTAAAATATTCAATATGCTGAGGTGCCATATTTTGGGGGTAGCGTGTCCTGGCCCACCAGAGACGAAAGTACACAGCTGGACCATTTCTGTCAAAGAAAGAGTGGTCAGCCACACGTAGCTTACTTCAGGAATTGTTGAAAGTTGATTTACAAATAGGACATCAGGAAAAGTGAGTCGATACCACCTTTACAATCACTTGACAGCCGCTAACACAGGAACTGCTCTGAAAATATCTTGCCAGACTCAAGAGCCAACTCTTCTGAAATCTAGATAGATATTGAATTTTAAAATTTAGGGTAAAATGGTTCCTTTGTTCCTAGTAATCCCACATCAGCCTCCGTGCACCTAAGTTTTCTTTCTTTACTCTTACAGTATTTCAATTGTCAATTTTGTTATGGGTTTATGCACTTACCGTCTGCATTTCCCACCGGAACATAAGCCCATTATACCGGGAGCAGGAGCCACATCTTTAAAGCAAGCTTCAGTTTGCTTTGAACTGCAGGTTGCATCGAGAAATGTGCATTTTAATAATCACGCTAGGAGGGTGACTTACAAAACTCTGGGCCAGACCATAAGACTTAAGAGTTCAGAGAGTGCTGAGTTTATGCATTGCCAATGCCAATGCCTGACACATAATTGGTGTTAGAGTCCTCCCTCAAAATGGAAATGTTTATGCTCCTTAGAGCATGTTTTCCTATTATCTTTACACCTCTGTTAACCTTTCTCTGCCCCAGAATTTACTTCCTATTATTTCTTATCCTATTGCATGAGCTGGCCTCAATAGGAATTCAGCACATTAACATTTAATAAGAGCCTTCTTTGTTAACAACTTCCAATGTCACTTAAGGTATCTGAATTGTTTATTATGAGCCAATTAAAATGCAAACAACTTAGGCTAAGCCCATGGCCACTGGGACCCAATCCAGGTGGCTTAGTAGTAATGTGAACAAACACTGAATTCACCCCTTTGCAGATCTACAAAAGATTCTAGACTTTGTTCTTCAGATGGGGATTTGTGATAGAGCTGTGTCCTAAAATAGGGGTTTTTCCAAGTTACGTGGTTTTATATTAACCTCTCCATTGATATGTTATTCAGTAATATTTTTAAACTTGCAAATCTCTAAAAAACTTTCACCGAATTAGAAAGAAATTGGAACAGTAATTTCTTAAGCATGTGGAATCAAATAACCAACAGAAGGCTAATTTCACTGCCCAAATGACTGTATTTTAATATGGTGGTTTATATTGCTATTACAAAATTTAAACCTGACTTTTTACAGCTTAATAATTCTTATGCATGTAGGTGTGCCAATCACCATACTATGAAAATTTTAGTATCTTTACTTAATCAAAAAGTTGCCCATTTTCTTAGAGATTTTCCTCTATTTTTAAAAATCACACAAGTAATACATGTACAGTGCTTTCTTCCTGTAAAATATTTTAAAAACCCACAACCAACCTAATAACATATCTGAGAAACTTCCAACGTCATATTAACAGAACTACCTCATTCTTTCTAATTCTACATTATATTTCACTATTGTTGAATCATAATTTATTTGACCATTCTTTTATATGATAGGCATATAAGTTGTACCCAATTTTTTCCAATAAAATCAATACTGCAATAAGCATTCTCCATCACTGATGACTATATTAATGCAGTATTCCTTTTAGATGAATAGATAAATGTTGATGTGGAATTGTTTGGCTGACATTTTGAATTTTAATTAACACTATTATTAATAAATTGTCTCCAGTGATCATACTATTTATGTACCAACAACATGTGAGAAGATCTATTTCTTTACACAGTCCACAAATGCAAACTGTTACACAATTTTTTTTTGCCATACTGATGAAAAAACAATTATATCCAATTATCATGTTAATTTTTATTACCTCAATTATTAGTAGTGCTGTTCATGTTTCCATATAATTATTATCCATTTCTAGTTTCTTTTTGGTTATATACTTTGTCCAATTTTGAATTTGGTATCTCTTTCTTAGTAGATATTTTCCTGTATATGCTGAATATTAATATATTGTTGGCTACATGTGCTATAAATATTTTATTTCTATTTTCTAGTCTTTCAACATTAGTTAATATATTGTTCAGGGAATAGAAGTTTAAATATTTTTATGATATTTAATCTGTTATGTTTTCTTTATGGCTTCTGTGTCTAGTGTTTCTTATGAATTTCTTTCTCTCTCTGAAGTCATAAATATTCCCTATATTTTTCAAATACTTTTTATGGTTTTCAATTTTAGGTTTTTAATTTAGCTTTTAAAACAATCTGGAATAAATATTGTGTATAATGAAAGACAAGGTCTAATTTTTTTTCATAAGGGCAGACAATTGCCCAAATACTAGTTCACTGACTAGTCTATCCCTGTCCAACTGATTTCAAATGCCACATGTTTCATGAACTAAATGCCCCTAGTGTACAGAGTTCACTTTCTAATTTATCCCTAATGTCTGTGTGGGTAAAGTTCTGCTTTCCTATACTTGCTGATTCTTATATAGCCTTGTTGTGATTTTTGACCCTAAGTTCATGTTCATTGGAACTTATCTCTAGGACTGTTTTGAGATCCTAGTTGAAAAAGTATATTCCTCCAGGGTGGACTTGTATGTTGCTTCTGCCATCTGCTTAGTGAATCCATTATAAATTAAGTTCTTGGTTTGGTGTTTTTAGGATCTCACCAACATGTGAATTTGGGCCTCAAACCTGAGTGAGGTTGGGTTGGGAGCCACTAATTCTTGAGTGAGGAATTCCTGCGAGATAAAATTCTTTTCCATTCATCCAGACCAAAGGTTGAGGTAAACATATTTTTAGTTTATCCATTCACTCCTGTACATGTAGCCCATTGTGGTATTCAGCTTTATGAGGCATCAATGATCCAACTCTCTATCCTCTATGAGCCCAGGGCCTGGCATCCAGAATTGCATGCTTACAGCTACTAAATCAAACTTGTAGTCATTGCAGGTTAATAGGGAAACTGACCATTTCTGGGATTGCTTACCTCCCTAAAATTGTACTTTCACTTGGTTCCCAGTCTCAGTGGTTTCTTTTACTTTCCTAGAAGATTACTCTTTATTGTTGCATGGCAAATTTTCTTTTGCTTTGGTTTAAGTATATTGTTTTCTGATAATAAGATAGCCATATTGACTTTTCTTTGGTTAATATTTGCTTGCTAATCTTTCCTCCTCCATACTGTGCTCCAATATTCTATGAGTGTCTCTTGCGTGCTATATATGCCTAACTTTTTCCAAAAATCCAACCTTATCTTTCCACTGGAGAGTTGGGTCATTTACATGTATAAATATTAATATAATATTTGGATTTATTTCAATCATCTATCTAGTTACTATACCTATTCTATGCTTTGCTTTTTCTCTTTTCTTGCTTTCTTTTGAATTGTTCAAGGTTTCTACTTTTCCTCCAGTGGTTTAAAAAATTATTCACTCTATTTGTATTTTTTTTGTTTTTGCTTCTAAAACTTTAATACTTAACTGATCAAAGTTTAAGCCTTATCCTCTTCTTGTAGCTCTTAAAGAGCAACATAAATACTTAAGAATGGCTTGACTGATTATCTGCCTTCTGCATTACATGCTGTTATTAACTGGCATTTGAGTTCTAACTTGTTTTAAACGTCCTGTGCCCATCCTCAGATCACTTATTCACTAAGACTCATGGAACTTCGTAAAGCTGTTATACCCACAGTTATGGTTTATTAAAGCAAATGCATGCAAATTAAGATCAGCAAAAGAAAAATAATGCACAAAGTCCAGGAGAAACCAGGCAGGAGCTTCTAGTTGTCCTTTCCTGGTGGAGCCTTATGAACAGTCCTATGTTATTTTTTTCACCAAGCAGTGTGTGACAAAATGCATGAACTGTTCCCAACCAGGGAAGTTCACTCAAGCCTTGCTTCCCATGCTTTTTATTGGGGGTCACGTAAATATGGGGCATCTATATGGCTGACCTTAGTTACTCAGTCTCCCGTTCCACAGATCAAACTGATATGGCACAGACCAAGGCCCACATCATAAATCACATTGTTGGCATAAACCATCTGACCTGGATCAAGGCCCCAGGTACACAAAGACATTCTCATCAGGCCTGATATTGCAAGGGATTACAGGGTGTTTCCCAGGGACTTATTATCAAAGACTAGTTTTTTCTTTGGAACTGTGGGGTTTGCACATCCTAAGCCTGCTGAGTTAACCCTTTCCTCCACATCCCCTAAGTTATTAACATTTTATACAGGCAGTGTTTGTCAGATTTATCCACAAGTTCAACAGTTTTATTAGTCAATATTTTTCTTAGATCTCAAACCATTCTTCTGTTTATATTATTTATTTATGAAGCATATTTCTAAAAATTTTTAAATGAGGGTTTATTAATAGTAAAATTTCTCTGCTTTGGTTTATTTAAAATGTGTTTATTTTTTTTCTCATTCTTAAATTAAAATTTAGTTGGATGTAAAATTTGAAGTCAAAAATTATTTCTCTCTCACTATATTAAAGATGTAACTTCACACTCTTCCCGATTTTATATTTACTTCCCGTCAGTTATCAGTTTAGTTGTCAATTTTCAAAGTTAACTTCCCTTCTTTCTCTGTTTGCTTTGATGCTTCTTTTGTTTCTGTAATTCTGTGGTGCTCTGTAGTTTCACTATCATTTGTCTAGGTATGACTCTCTTTATCTTCATATTTCTTCATTGTGCATCGTGAATCTGACATTCAGGTCCCTGATCAATTATATAAAATTCTCAGTCATTATCTCCTTGAATATTTCTTTTCTTCCATTCTCTTAATTTATGATTTCACTTAAATATACATTAGGCTATTTATTGTGTCCTTCATGTCTCTTAATCTCTCTTTCATGTTTTCATATCTTTACAGTTTCTTCAGATTTATCTTTTAGGTCATGAATTCTCTCTTCAGCAATTAACACATATTTGCATAACACATATTTCGAATTTTTAAAAATACTTATACTTTTGAAATTGTATTTGGTTCTTTCTCAAATCTAACTTTTTTGTTTTTATAATATATTGTTCTGTTCTGATCTTTTTCATGGTATCCTTTACTTTATAAAACATTTTAATCACTGGCTTAATATCCTGTTACTGGTAATTCCATTATCTGAATTTTTTACAGTTTAATTCTGTGTTTGCATTTTATACTGACTCTGATGCATAATGGATTGTTTTCCTATGTGTTTTTTTAATTTGTAAATTTGAGCTCACATTCCACCCTTGCTGACAGTGGTCCTTTGTCATTGCAATCTTGAGATATGTGATTTGATTTTACTTCTGCCATGTAATCTGCATCACAAGGAATTTGCAACAACTTTAAGTTAATTTCTCAGGTTGGAGTTTCCTAAGTATTTCTGGCGGTATAATTTTGTGTGTAATTCTGCAGATATGCAGTCTCAAGGAAGACTTTTTGCTCTGCTTTATTCTAGCATCCAGAGTTGCCAGTACAAAGTTTGACACCAATATGATACTCAATCTTTTTTGGAAACATGCTCTTTTTCCATATCTGGAAGTTTCTGAGATTTTAGGAATGGATTAATATAGAATTTCATTCTACTATCTCACCATCTTGAGTCTACATGTGTTGCTATCTAAGTCATTGGAAAATTGTGGTCCTTTTAAGGCTCTTACTGCACTCTTTTAGCCCTGGAAGATTTTTTTTCTCAATTACTTCTTTGATAATTCCACCCCTTCTTTTTTTTTTCATTCATTCTCTGTGGAATATCTATTGATTTTATATTTTTCAGTAATTTTTCAAAAGTTCTGTTCTGCTAATTGTACTCTTTCATGAAATTAATAACCACCCGTCTGCCATTTTGGTGAAGGGAGTTTTTTTAAGGTTTCATGTTGATCAATTCTGTCTTCTGCATTTAAAAAAAAACTCTCCGTTACTTACAAAAAGATGAGGATAGTAGGTATGAGAATTGTAGGCAACAAAATAAAGAAATGATAGGCTACAGTGCATTTCCTGTTTTACTCTTTTATTACAGAAAACACAATTGTATACAGAGTCCTTCATTATTTTTCTGAGAGGAAATGGGATTATTTTAAAATGTGTAGATGGAATAAATCTCAAAAGCAAAAGCATCAGGAATGAGCCAAGATAAGGTTGTCTGTTGATGCAGTGCAGGGATGGGGATTAAAATAGCCACACCAAAAAGTTAAGAAAAACAGTTTCCAACTCTCGATGAAATATTTATTTAGGCTCACCCGAATTCTCCATGTCATTCATTAAAAAGTATGATCATATGAACTCCCACTCATTTTCTAAGTTTTTAATCTAAACTATTCCAAGCAAAATCTAGGGACGTTAAAATTCCTTAGTAGTTTCCCATCTATGATATAACTAAAAGCGATGGGCCTCATGTTCTGACACCATCTTCCCATAGAGCAGGATGTCATCGCTAGGGATGGAGAGTGAGGATATTTAAGCAATGAGTCAGAAGTATTGTGAAGTGATGATATAAAATAGGTTTCGAGGAGGTGTATCAAGTTCTTCCCTGATGTTTATGAAAAGCAACAGTCTTACCAAATCACAGAGAATGATTACATATCCCATAATAAATCAGAAACTATCTGGAATGTTAAGTGTTGAAATATTAGACTAAAAAAACTATTAACAGAGTGCGCTTCCTATTGTTTTTGGCAAGATCTGATTTTTTATTTTTAAAGATGATCTTCAAAAAATAGGACAACTGGCTTTTCGTCTTTGCCAATACAAAGTTATTTGGTATTCTTCAGGAATTTCTGAGATCCTCTGGCTAGGACTTTGTGTCCTCTTCTGAGTCCTCATATACTATTTCATCAGTTTAGAAGTTGCAAATAAAGAATAATAACTGTGACATGCAGAATTTATTCATAGCACATTATTTTAGCCCCATATCCATATTTATAGCTCTAGAAAAAGAGCCAAATATAGAAACTTGTATCTTTTTGTAGTAACTACACAAAGAGAAAGGTTAACAGGCTATTATTATTTGTGTTTTCACATTTATTATTAATAAATCATTTTATTGCAATGCCTTATGGACCCTATATACTTTAAACGGCATGTGAAGCTGCATTAAACACAAATTAAAATTTTGTTTAAAAGTTAAAAATGTCTAATTAATTTTGATTTTTAAATAAATGAGTTATGTCTCATACTAAATGTTCATAACAAATAGTGTGGAGACAAAAGACATTTTTAATAAAAGTATTTGGTTTAACTCTTGACAGTACAAATACATTAAAAACTTTAAATATTTAGAAAATTAAATTTAAAAAGGCAACGTTGCTAAGCTGCTAATTTATGTGGGGACTTTTTCCTACTCCCCATCTCTGAAATATCTAGAGCTTATGCTTGACTCTAGAATATTATACTTTTACCGTGGGGAAAAATAGCAAAATACTCGACTCCTTCAATTTGTAAAAATTCTTAAAACGTGTCAATGAACATTTTAATCAACTCTGAAAGCACGAAAATCAAGCCGTCCCTTTTCATTCACACCAGTCTTCTTAACCTGATCCTAAGTCTAATTAAACTAAACTGGAATTGTTTCACTCCCAGCTTAGAATCTAGAACTCACCCTGGCTCCAGCTCATGGGAATATAAGGGCACTTGTTGAAATGAGCTGCTACGCATCAAACATATAGAATTGTCTCTATTGCCTCCAAATTTCTTACTTTTGATGATCCTTCCTGATTTTGCTGAATTTACCTGGAATTTCCACCCTTCTGCCTATCCTCCTACCCCCAAATCCCTTCTTGCTCTTCTTAGTCAACTCTCACTCAAACTTTAAAACACCTAAAAAATAAAATTGGTATTTCCATGAAGCATCTCTGGGCCCAGAGACAGAGCTAGTTGCTTCCTATGTGTCATTCTACTACAGCATTGTTCATCTTCCAATATTGACATTTGTTTATGCATCTGCCACCTTTCTTAAACTCTAAGCCACTCAGGAGCAGAGTCTGTCTCTTCAGATGCTTGACTCTCCAACACCAAGCACAGGGGCAGTTCATAGTACGTGTTCGGTAAGCATTTGCTGAATTTATGGATGTTGTTGTTGCTCCTATTCTGTGTTTGTCTCTGGCATCAAGAACAGTTCTTTAGTAACTGAATTCTAGCTACTTCTAGAAAGCATCATAGAACTGCTTTATTTTCACCCTTCTCTTCCCATATTTCTTCCTCCATTCCTGTTTCTGTCTCTTTCTCTCTCTTTTTATCCTTCTGTTCCTCTCACTTTCCCTCCTTTCCTTCTTTCCATTCTTTCAAAATCACTGCCTCAGAGTACAGGGTTTTCTTAGCCATACCCTAATCCTTAGCGACTGGATTGTGTATACTCAAACCCAGCCTTTCTAGTATTGCATCACTGTCTGTCATCAGACTTCTCCAGGGTAGACCTGCCCCACTTGCGAACCTCTAACGTCGTCTTTATTTTGGATCACTGACGGTCACATGAGCCATGCAACCTGAATAGACACATGGAGTCATGGACTCAGTTTAAGATGTGGGTTTCTTGTGTTTCACCTTTGTACTGACATTCTAATTTCAAACCCCTTAGGTAACACAATTCCTGTGTACCTTTCCCTAAAATAACCAATTCTTGGTTTGTCTCCCAAATGTGGTTCCAAGGGTTTGTGCCTGTTCTCTGCAGAACAGAATAGAACAGTACCCCAAATCCACACGGTGCAGTGTGGAGTCCAAGGGAGTAGTTCCACACATTTCACATGGGTGACAATGGGCAGGTATAAGGATTTTACTGCTGTGTGTGTTTTCTCTGTCCTTGAGTGAGTGCATAAAACCGGCATTACAGGCACTCCAATCTTGGGGCCTAGAATCACCAAGAGAGGATTCTCCCTCAAATCTTATTAGATATATTTGTCTTTCACAAAATATGACTTTGTATATCTACTTTTTAAGATGAAAAAAGTCAGAAAATATTTTATTCAAGTCTTTGCTTATATGTCGCCTTGCTATTAGGACTGATCCTCACCATCCTAATTAAAATGACAAACCTCCACCGCATGCCCTATTCCCTGTCTGTATTTTCTATAGTACTTGTTACCTTCTGATATATAATTTACTTCTGCATTATTTTTATTGTCCGTATCCCAGTTGGAGTTCAAGCTGCACAAGGAAAGACTTTTTCTTTTCATTCTTTTTTGTCTTATACTCATTGATGTCCCCAAGCACCTAGAATAGTACCTGGCACATATAGGCATTCAGTGAATGTTTGCTGGAGGAATGAATAGATGAATGGGTAAATGGCAACAGCACATCAGAAATATTCTGTAGAAATAGGCACACATTTGACATTCTACAATCAGAATATTTAAAAATATTATTTAGTTCTTTCCGATTTCAAGAAGGTAAAACGAATGAATGGATTTAAAGAGATATATTTATGCTTGTTGTTATCTTTCTTTGATGGCATCATGTTTTAAAATTAAGTATGAGCATGCACAAGCTCAAAATGAATTCCTGGGATTCTGATTATTAATCACGGGCAATTTTCCAGCATTCCAAGGAGCTGATTTATAGTTACCATGTGAACAACCTCATGAATAGACCTGTCATTACATATTCCTCAGAATAGCAAACTCTCAGCTGCCCCTTCCTACTGGGCCCATGATTTAACTCTGGAATTTGTTTTGACTCACCGACTATTATAGCAATGAAAAGGAACATGTAGGAGTCATTGAGAAACTGCAGATGAATCCCATTTTAGGAAAGAGGAAAAAGACTTTAACTGGGTAAACAGATCAATTAGAGATAATTACTAATATGAAAAATGATTCTTTACTTTGCAAAAGGCACCACCACAGGATTGTTTTAAATGATGATCCACTGACAATAAGAATATTTTTCCTAATGAAATGTCTCCCGTGGATTATAATAACAGGTCTGCTTTACTAGAAATGGTCTGGGGCATGAAAAAAGGTGCAGTGGGAGAGAAAGCAAGCCTGAGAGCAGAAGCCAGTGTTGGGAGTCTTGGGTCCACTGCGGTGTGTCCAGATATAGGTCTAAAATCTTATTGTCCGAGTCTCGTTGGAGGGGACAGATCAGAGTCGAGCAGAACAAATGGTGTTGATGGTCTTTGCTGGAGCTGCTCTGTGACTAAATGTCTGATTTATTTATAAGTTTCCCAGTGAAGCCCCTTTTTATTAAAGGAATGGTGCTGTTAATTTTAAAGTATCCTGTTACTCCATTTCATTTAACTTTGTTAACCTTAGGTATTTAGAGAATGGCTTGCTTCCTGACTTGAGAGGATACATATTCCCACAACAAGGAAGTTCTAGAAAAGATCTTATGAAAAAAATGCAAAGCCTCACCGTAGATAGTTCTATTTTTATAATAAAACCATTGTTTTCAACACATTGGAAAGAGAACACAAGTGAAATTATTGTGTTTTTTTTAAAATTTACCACTAAAAATACTACAGAGAAAAGACTGTCGCTAGCTCTTGAAGGTGTTTTTTAAATATGTGAATTATTGCTACTTACTGTTTATCTGTGACACTGACATGGATTCTCTTTCTACTTCTCACATACGCTTTATTTTTTATTTCAAAATATTAAGTAAGGGGGTATAAGTGTTTTGATTATATGGATACCTTGTATAATGCTTAAGTCAGGGCTTTGGTGTGCCTGTCACTAGAATAGTGTTCACTGTACCCAATAAGTAAGTTTTTATCTCCCACCCTCCTCACACCCTCCCTCCTTCTTGGTTTCTCATCCTTTACATTGGTTTGTGCACACGTATACCCATGATTTAGCTCCTACTTGTTAGGGAGAACATATGGTGTTTGATTTTCTATTCCTGAGATACTTCATTTAGAATAATGGTCTCCAGTTCCATCCAAGTTGCTGCAAATGACATTATTTCATTCCTTTTTATAGCTGAGTAATACTCCATGGTATACATATACCACATTTTCTTTACGCACTCATAAATTGATAGACACTTACTTGATTCCACATCTTTGCAATTATGAATTGTGCTGCAGTAAACATTTTGAGTGCAGGTGCTTTTGATAAAACCACTGTATTTTCTTTGGGTAGATACCCAACAATGGAATTGCTGGATTGAATGGTAATTCTACATTTATTTCTTGGAGGTATCTCCATACTACATTCCAGAGAAGTTGTACTACTTTGCAGTCCCACCAAGAGTATATAAGCCCTTCTTTCTCTCTGCATATACATCAGCATCTATTGTTTTTAGACTTTTTAATAATGGCCATTCTGATAGGTGTAAGGTGGTACTCATTGCCATTTTAATTTGCATTTCCCTGATGATTAGTGATGTTGAGCATTTTTTCATGTTTCTTGGCCATTTGTCTACTTTCTTTTTTTATTCAAAGTGTTATGGGGGTACAAATGTTTTTGATTACATGGATCAATTTTGTAATGCTCAAGTCACATTTAAAACTGTGTCTGTCATCCAGATAGTGTTCACTGTATCCATTAGGTAGGTTTTTGCCCATCCCCTCCTCCCCACTTGCTCTTGCTTAATTTCGTTTTAGCTTTGCTTTCCTCTGTGCACATGTATGCTCGTCGGTCAATTCCAATTTAACAGTGAGTACATGTGGTATTTGTTTTTCAATACTTTAGATACTGCACTTAGGATAATGGTCTCCAGTTCTATCCTAATTGTTGCAAAAGCTTTAAGTCATCCTTCTTTATGGCTAAGTAGTATTCCATGGTACACATGTACCACATTTTGTTATTCCACTCATGAATTGATGGGCATGGGGTTTAATTTCGTATGTTTGCAATTGTAAATTGTGTTGCAATAAACATCTGCATGCAGGTGTCTTTTTGATAAAAATGATTTCTTTTCCTTTAGGTAAATATCCAGGAGTGGAATTGCTGGAACAAATGGATTTCAACTTTTAATTCTTTGAGGAATCTCCATACTGTTTTCCATAGAGATTGTACTAATTTGCAGTCCCACCAACAGTGTATAAGTATTCCTTTCTCACAGCATCTATTGTTCTTTGGCTTTTTAATAAAAGCTATTATAACAGGGGTAAGGTGATATATCATTGTGGTTTTAATTTGCATTTCCCTGATGATTAGTGACATTGAGCAGTTTTTCATATGTTTTTTGGCCATTTGTCCATCTTCTTTTGAGAAGCTTCTGTTCATGTCTTTTGCTCACTTTTTAATGGGGTTGTTTGATTTTTTTCTTGCGAATATTATTGAGTTCTCTGCAGATTCTGGTTATTAGCACTTTTTGGATATATAGCTTGAGAATATTTTCTCGCATTCTATAGGTTGTCTATTTGCTCTGTTAATTATTTCCTTGGTTGTGCAAAAGCTTTTTTAATTTAATCAAGTCCCATTTATTTATTTTTGTTGTTGCTGTGCTTGATATTGGGGTCTTCTTCTAAATTATTTGCCTAGCTCAATATTTATAAGAGTTTTTCTAACATTTTCTTCCAGAATTCTTATGGTTTCATGAATTACACTTAAGTTCTTTATCCATCTTGAATTAATTTGATGAGTGGTGAGAGATATGGATCCTGTTTTATTCTTCTGCATGTGGTTAGCCAATTATCCCAGCTCCATTTATTAAATAGGGCTTCTTTTCCCCAGTGTATATTATTGTCTACTTTGTCAAAGATCAGTTGGCTGTATGTGGATGGTTTTATATCTGGGTTTTCTGTTCTGTTCCATTGATCTATGTCTCTATTTTTGTGCCAATACCATGCTGTTTTGATTACTATTGCCTTATAGTATAATTTGAAGTCAGGTAATGTGATGCCTACAGATATGTTATTTTTGCTTAAGATTGCTTTGGCTATTCAGGCTCTTTTTTCATTCCAAATGAAGCTTAGGATCATTTTTTCTAAAACTGTGAATTATGATATTGGTATTTTGATAGTGATGGTATTGAATCTGGAAATCACTTTGGACAGTATGGACATTTTAATGATGTTGAGCCTACTAATGCATGAGCAAGTGATGTTTTTCCATTTTCTTGTGTTATCTATAATTTCTTTCATTAGTATTTTGTAGTTCTCTGTGTAGAGATATTTCACCGCCTTGGTTAAATATATTCCTAGGTATTTTATTTTCTTTGTAGTTATTGTGAATAGTATTGATTCCTTCATTTGACTCTCATCTTGACTGCTTTTAGTATATAGAAATACTACTGATTTGTGTACATTGACTTTGCAACCTGAGACTTTGCTGAATTTACTATCTGTTGGAGTCTTTAGGGTTTTCTAGATATAAGATCATATTGTCAGCAAACAGGGAGAATTTGACCTTTCCTGATTTAGATGCCCTATATTTCTTTCCCTTGCCTGCTTACTCTGACTAGGACTTCCAATACTATGTTGAGTAGCAGTGGTGACAGTGGGCATCCTTGTCATGCTCCAATTCTTAGGGGAAATGCTTTCAACTTTTCCCCATTCAGTATGATGTTGGCTGTGGGTTTGCCATATATGGCTTTTATAATTTTGAGGTATGTTCCTTTTATGCCTACCTGGTTAAGAGGTTTTATCACAAAAGAGTACTGGATTTTATTGAATGCTTTTTGTACATCTATTGAGATGATCGTATTGTCTTTGTTTTTGTTTCTGTTTATGTGGTCAATCATGTTTATTTATTTGCATATGTTAAACCATCCTTTCATCCCTGGAATCAAACCCATTTCATCATGTTGGATTATCTATTTGATGTGCTGCTGGATTCAGTTTGCTAGAATTTTCTTGAGAATTTTTTGCATCCATGTTCATAAAGAATATTGATCTGTAGTTTTCTTTTTTTGTTGTGTCATCTCCTGTCTTTGGTATCAAGGTGATACTGGCTTCATAGAATGAGTTAGGGAGAATTCCTTCCTTCTCAATGATATAGGATAGTTTCTGTGGGTTGGGTACCAGTTCTTATTTGTAGGTCTGGTAGAATTCAATTTGAATCTGTCTGGTCTGGGGCTGTTTTCTGTTGGGAGTTTTTTTATTAATGCTTCAATATTGCTGCTCAATTTTGGTTTGTTTAGGATTTCTATTTCTTCTTGATTTAGGCCTGGAAGGTTGGGTTGTGTGCTTCCAGAAATTTGTCCATTTCCCTTAGGCTTTCTAGTTTGTGTAGAGGTTTTCATAGTATTTGTGGATGATATTTTGTATTTCTGCCACATACATTTTAATTTAGGTAAATTTGCAGATAAAGGATAACTTAAATTGAATAACTAACATCTGGATCACTTCCTATGAAAAGGATGAACAATGAGTTCCTGGAACAAATGTCATCTTCTAAAACTTTTGTGTTCAAGACAGTGCCTATTTACATATACATTAATAATAATTCAATGAAATTAACAAGTAAGTTGGTCAGTAGCACTAGCCACTTTTTAATTGCTTAGTAGCCACATGTGGCTTGTGGTTACCATAGTGGCTAACACAGATATAGGACACTTATATTATTATCATGGAAATTTCTATTGGACAGCATTACTCTAAAATGTCTGGTTTTAAACAAATATATGATACGTAAATAACAATCACACAAATACATATACTACACACACTTCAATATTTTAGAAACATTAATAACTGGATGGATCCCACCACTTAAAGAGTAGTAGAAAACTGAAAACAATAGAACCCTCAGTTTGTTTTGTAAAATCTGTCAGAAGAGATGAATGGTCATTATAAGAATAAGGAATGAATTTAGCTTTAATGGAGCAGAATAAAAAGAGAAATACAGCAGGTAATTTCCAAGGTTTATTACAAAGGCCTTGAAAAAGTGACTTTGAATATATATTTTCTCTGTTAGCATTTTACATGTTGATGACTTAGAAGATTAAAATTAAAATTATGGTTTAGAGAATAAAATTGAAAAGCAGGCAATTGTCACATAAAAAATTCCAGCTAATATAAATTTAATAGACATTACCTTACCCATTCACTTGTGCTATTTGAAGCATTTCTTGCTCCAGTGTTTTTCAGTAGAAAAAAATAGATTTTTTACTCTGTATACATGTAGATCAAATGTCAGTACCTAAGTCTCCCACTATTCACTTTGCAACTAACTGTTTTTAAATATCTAAAAGAAATTTCCCAACTAGGATTTTTATATTAGTATAATAGAAACAATTAGTTAAAATAATTTGTACTCAATCATCAGGGAAATGCAAATCAAAACCACAATGAGATATCACCTAACTGCAGTGAGCATGGCTTTTATCAAAAATTCCATAACAGCAGATGCTGGCATGGATACAGAGAGAAAGGAACTTTTATACACTCTTGGTGGGACTGCAAATTATTACAACCTCTATGGAAAGTAGTCTGCAGATACCTCAAAGAAGTAAAAGTAGACTTACCATTTGATCCAGCAATCCCATTACTGAATATTTATCCAAAAAAAAAAAGACATTTTATAAAAAAGACACCTGCACTCAAACGTTTATAGCAGCACAATTCATAATCGCAAAGATGTGGAAACAACCCCAGTGTCCATCAATACATGAGTGGATTAATAAAATGTGGTATATGTATACCATGGAGTACTACTCAGTCATAAAAAATGGTAAAGTGCTACTCTTTGTAATAACCTGAATGTAAATGGAGGCCATTCTTCTAAGTGAGGTATCACAAGAATGGAAGAACAAGCACCACATGTACTCACTGCTAAATTGGAACTAATATTGGATCAACACTTTCGTGCAAATGTTAAAACTTAATGGAAATCAAGCAGATGGCGGGAGGGGATGGGTAAATTCACACCTAATGGATGCAATGCACACTATCTGGGTGATAGATACACTTACAATTTTGACTCAAACTGTACAAAAGCAAATTATGTAACCAAAACATTTACACCCCTGTAATATTCTGAATTAAAAAAAAATCATTTGTTCTGATTGAATTATTTTCTTTCTCATATCTATTACATCACCCAAATTTGTGAAATTTTGGATTTGTCATGCTTGACATTTAATTTCATATGAGCTAAGTCCTCTTAGAATCTTTGGAACAACTAACCATAACAGTATATCCCAAAGGAAATGTGAATGGAATTCACCAATGTGCACACTGCAGCATTCCGCTTTATTTGACACCAATAGATAAGTGAGGAAATGGACCAAACAAAATAGAGGTGGTGAGAGCAATTGAACACAAACTGAGAGTGACAGTGGATCATCAGGAATAGAAAAGAAGGCTGGGGAAAATCATAAAGCCTTCCTGTGGAAGCTGAGGACAAGAGGTGGGAACTAATCCAACAGGCACTGATAGTCCTGAATCCTGGGGTGGACTTGTCAATATACACTGTTTACTAAATCTTAAAAAATGCAGGACATTAAGTAGCTGCAGTTTAATGATTTATTGCAAGTGTGAGTTTAAAAGTCTACTGTTTATGAAAGGGCTATACATAAATACTACTGCAAGTATGAAGCTGCTGTGGCTAGTTAAGAAGTTTAACTGGTATATGTGGCCATCACAGTCACTCATACAATCGTATAAACTCTGAAATCAATGATGTCATAGTGAAAGGATTTTCTTTCTTTTAAAAGTAGTGATACATACAAATCAGAGTTCTTGTGCAATGTACAGATAAAATTAAATAAAAATAAAATGAGCCGCTGCGTTCATCTCACCCTGTGTTTTTAAATTTAGCTCTTGATATTTTCAATGTACCTGTAAATCTGAGGTCACTGTTAAATTTAAGTCATATCTTGATAGTAAATAATGGTTATACTCCAGACTAACTTTTCTAAGCTTTTAAAAAAAGAGAGACCTTTGAAAGCCTTGGAAACCAAAGAAAACACAGATAAAGAGAAGAAAGGTGTGATGAGTGGAGTTTATCTCACGTAACTTAGATAAGTTTGCCAACCTCATTTTTGCCTCCCTGTGCTAAGATCCCCACTGGCCAGCTTCATCAGAACATAAATCATTCCTAAAGCTTCCCCTTTTTTGGCCTCTGCTAATCTAACTCTTTTGCATTCAGCCAAGTGCACATAAAGTTTAATCACAGACAAGAAATATGTGGAGTAAATTCCTCAAGACCGATACTAATCATATTAGGATATCAATTGGGCATACCAAAATGAATTGAAAATGAAAAAGAGATTGAAATTCCAATTTACATATATTTAGAAATCCAGGCCCAGTCCATCATTAGCAAACTCCTCTATACTCTTTCTACACCCACCTCCCACTCCAAATTGCCTACTTAAATCAAATGGAATCAGAATGGGCTGAACCATATGTAAACTACCCAGAGGATCAGTCTGTTCTGTCACAGAATACAGCTTCTCAGACTAAAATGTGTGTGTGAATCATTTGAGGATCTTGTTAAAATGCAGATTCTGATTCAGTGGGACTGATGGGGTGCCCAAGGTTCTGCATTTCTAATATGCCTCCAGGTGATGCTAGTGTTTGGATTCATGGACAACACCTTGAATAACAAAGTTTTACAGCACAGTACCATTTGCTTTCTAAATTGTGAACTGTAATATTCCGTAGACTATTCCACATTGCTGAAGATGACTGGCAGCTTAATAGCTTGCTACATGTATTTCAAATGATATTAGAAAAGTTGTACTAAGTATCATCTATGTATCATACTTAGTATGTACTAAGTATGATGATGTTAACAAACATCACAAATACTCCAATAGGCATTACCTGCCTAGGATGTAAAAATCTAGAATGTGCTTAATCAGAAATGATAATTAATATCCATATTTTTCAATAAATTATTTATATTTTATACTTATTTTATTGTTGAAAATTATATTAATAATGTGGTTTCTCACATATCAGCTATTAACTTTTTAATGACATTTGTCAAACATTAATCAAATTTATGAAGTCTTCCCTTAAAATATGACACTTTCATGCCACTCTTTATTCCAAATTCAATAAACACATTTAGTTTAATTGTCTGAAAAAGAGATGCTTACGGCATTTTTTTTATTCTGATACTGATAATTATTCATATTCTATCCCTTTATTACCCACAAACAAAAAGACAAATATGTTTTCATTTTTTTCCCACAAAGGAAAAAGTCAAATTATGGTCAAATGTATTGTTTCAAAAGCCTAATGCTGAAAATACTTATTGTACTGGTTTATAGTCAGTAGAAATATGTTTTACTTAGTCTTAAAAATCCAAGTCATATATAATATAAATAAAAGCATTTACAGATGCCTTTATTTTTCCTGAATTGTGTTTCATAAGCTATATATACCATCATCATTTTCCCTATTAATTTTTAAACAAAACCCTTATATATTTTATTTATTAACCACTCATGTTGTACAAGATACGATCTTAAGAAATCACATTAAAATGTTATGCTAACCTTCAAGGATGTGGCTGTGACCACTTTTAGGTGACATCTTGTCAAAAGATGCTTCCTCGCCTTTCTTGTCTGAATCTTTCACAGAATCCTCCAACTGGCTTCCAGGATGACTCTTAAATGTTGGTGAACACAAATTTCGCTCAATTTCCACTTCCTGTTAGAAGACATTAAAAGGATGTGTGTTAAAAGCTATCAGTGGGAAACAGATGTGGTTTTTCAGGGGGTTTAGAAGGCGGGAGTAAGAGAGGGAAGGAATTTCTATCATAAATGATATTTTCCATTATGCTTCGGGTAAAATTTTGATAACTTTGCCGAGAGCTGCAAACCTATATCTGACGCTTAGTTTACTTTTCTGCCACTGGTTCCACTTCTGAATTAGCTTTTCTTTCCTTGTGCATGTGCTTTCCCCCCTCATAAAAGAGAGAGGAGAAATAAGGGTTGCAACACAACATAATATATGTTAATAGATGCAACTCCTAGGCCTGGGAAGTGTCAATGAGGGACTTTCAAAAAATAGCAATATATCAACATTATATGCTAAAGACAGAAGGAAATGAGTTTTTTTAATGTCATGCTCTGCTCACCCTATAATGATAATCTTAGCAATTATAGAGCTCCCAAATTACAAACCCATTCAGCCACCATACAGTGAATACAGTTTGTCAACTCATAAAGATTGTGAAATGACTTTATTAGATAGTGATTCAAAAGTGGAGAGAGAAAAGATTCCCAAAGAAAGGAAGTATAAAGCATATTTCAAATACAGGCAGTCTAGCATTCCTTGATTTATAGATTGAGTAATATAATCAAATAAAGCAAACCAAGTTTAACAGACTAAATATTTGGAATAAAACACTGTAAAAAGTAAGTAAATGAGCCAAGATAGCTTGAGAAGCAAAAGCGTAATTTAAAAAATATCAAGTGACAGGTTGAAAATATTTTCAACAGCTACTCATAAGTTTTAGATTTTTGTATAGGAAGGTATACAGTAGTCTCCCATTATCTGCAGTTTTACTTTCTGCTGTTTCATTTGCCTGTGGTCCCAAACTATGAAATGCAAAATTCCAAGAAAAAATTCATATGTTTTAAATTGCATGTTGTTCTGAGTATTGCTCCGTCCCACCTGGGACATGAAGCATCCCTTTGTCCAGCACATCCAGGCTGTCCACACCACCCACCCGCGATTCACTTGGTGGCTGTCTCAGTTATCAAATCTACTGTCATGGTATCAGAGTGCTTGTGTTTAAGTCACCCTCCCTTAACTTTTATTACAATATATTGTTACATTTATTCTATTTTGTTATTAGTTATTGTTGTTAATGTCTTACTGTGCCTAATTTATAAATTAAACTTTATGATGGGTATATATGCATAGGAAAAAGCATAGTAAATATGTAGGGCTTAGAATTGTCTGGGGTTTTAGGCATCGACTGGGGATCGTAGAATGTATTCATTGCAGGTAAGGGGAGGGCTACTGTTTTCTAATTTATACACACACACATTCATACATATATATAAAAATATGTATCATTATATATATAATATTGTATATATGCACATATTCATTATTACATGTATGTGTGTATATACATATATATGATTACTAGATATTCTTGGTATTTGTTTAATCATCTCATCTTTAAATACTCCCAAAATGTATGATATATACTGTCTTCATTACTGTGACTGTTAGCTGAAACTAAAAACATTTACAGGACAAAACAGAAAAAAAGAGGTTTCCATTTTTTTCAGGGCATTGATTTTAACATTTGTGTTTCCAACTCTTATAAAAAACCCAGAAGTTCATAGCATGCAGTGGTGTTTCATGCTGTTCATACACACTGTCAGCCATGCCCTGGCATGTGGGTATGTTCTCCTTAGCTAGTAAATGAGCATAGTATCCTCGTCTCAGTTCACCGTGGTGCCCTCGCCTACTGTCATGGAAAGTCACTGCAAGGATACGGATGCAGTCTGTCTGTTTTTATTTCGGTGATGTAATCCAACTACTAACACTGGCAAAAATAAAATAAGATAAGGAGAAGATGCAGATGCCTAAAATGTGATTATTGTTCATAAAATTTATGCTTTGATAAATGGTGGAATGCTAAACATGGTCCATGGATTTAGACTGATGACTTGAAAGATTAATCTCTGTTTTAGAAAGAAATGTGTAAATGTGATTTGGTGAAATTGCTTAAACAAATATTTCAACCAGTGATGACAGTAACATGGGCATTCTCAATCTGGAATTCCCAGACATCAGGAGCGCATTGTACATGAAGCTGTAGGGGCCATCACAGGCAATCCACATGTGAATGTAGTGGACCTATTTCTAAGCCTCTGTCCGCAGATACAAGTCATTCTGATGCAAGTTCTTCAGGGCTCTGGCAAGGAGTCTGGAGGGCCTGTGTAGAGATGTAAACCAGCTTCTTAGATGAGACTGAATTGAGCTGTCTCCAGTCAAAGCAGCGATCTGCTTTAATCTCTCTTAATCTGTTTTATGCACTGTGCTTCTTCAAAAGATTTACTTTGAGAAAAATCTACAGGCTTATGCAAATGCGTAAAATACCAGTTCAGAAGGAACAAATACAGTGCTTGATAATGAGAAACTTGGATTCCAGCCCTCCCTTGGCTACTAGTCAGCTGTGTGGCCCTGATTGAGTCACTTGACATTTCTCAGGCTAAGTTTTCTCATATGGTATGTGAAGAGATTTAGTCTTTCAACATCTAATGTTGAACAACCAGCCTTTTATAGTGTAATTTTATTTGAAATAAAATCAAACAAAATAAAGAAATATTATTTGCCTTTTGTGGTTTCCGGTCTGGTGAGGGAGTAAAACAAAAGTAAAGCACAAAAGCCAGTATAAATATGCAACGATCTACAGCCCAGAAAGGAAAGATGCACAAACTCTGGGTGTCTAAAATGGAGGAATTAGCCCAGCAAGGAAGTCATGCAATGCTCCCATGAGGAAAAGATCTTCGGTGGTCTTGAATTAATGGGACTTAACTAGGTGAGTTAAATACCTTGACTAGGTATTTGAAGAATTAATGGGACTTCCAGGTGAAGGCAACAACCTGAGCAAATGTCCCGGACTGGGAGGAAGCACAGGGGATAGAAACGTGGCTGCAGCAGGGAGCCTGCAGGGGCGGGTGGAGAAAATGCAGCCATAGTGATGGCACAGAGGAGAGGGCGTTAAAATTAATGTAGGTGTAGACAATTTGTGTGCTTGGTAGTTTGAAGAGAAGAACGTTCCAGTCAGAAGCCACTATTTTCTCTGTTAGGATGCAAAGTTTGACAAAAGTATGTTGAGTATTTGAAGAGAATAAGGAAAGTTTAATTTCAATGCTGTAAGAGATGGAGAAAGTGAGAAGGATAAACAGAGATGACCTCGGCCGTGCAGCGCTGGACCTGTTTGAGGTTGGTCACGTTAAATTTGCGGGGATACCAATAGTCACTGCTGAGTGACTTAGTCTGAGCATTTTCCACAGTACTAGTTCAGGCAATGAGAAAGTAGATAGCTGACTTCAGCCCAGGAGAGGTTTTACCAGGAAAAGAAGAAAAAGAAAATATGTGTTTCAGTGCCAGCTAAGGTGAGGGAGGGGAGAGGTGCAAGGGAATTTAGGTCACCAGCGAGAGAACTAAGAGAGTGATTGACATGATGCACCATGGAAGAATGCAAGATCAATTAAAAGGGAAGAAAAAAAGGAGGAGTGGATTGGAAGAGAGAAAAAGGATCAACAGACTGGAGATCTTGGTGAGTTTAAAATATGCTTGTAGCGTGAATATCCAGCAAAGAAAATTGGAATGAGAGGTGACTGAGACGTTTGCTTTAGTTCTTAGGGAGTTGGGCACTTGCACTTGTTAGGGTCCAGTTGTGACTATAAAAATAAAAACTAAAGAAGAGAAGAAAGCCATAAATAGGAGGGAATCTAGGAACTTTGGGGCTATAATGGTGTCCCGGGATAAGGGAAGGGCTTGGAAAGCAGAGAAAGGCTGTAATGTAAGTAACACATCTAAGTGTCAACATCCCTGGTAAATAAGGGAAGCAATTGAAATTTAATGAATAAAAGTGGTGATGCAAGAAAAAAAAAAAGAAAAAAAGCAAGGATGGAAGAGTCTGTACCTGACTGACATGAGCCTCAAATGAGCAGGGTTTTCAACATGCAAGTAGGAGACGAGTGGTCAGCAACAGAAATAGCCTCCAGGCAGGTGTGGAGGCATCAGGGACGGTAGTGTTTGTAGGAGAGAGCCATATTTCTGTTAAAGCAAGAAGGTGGCATGGAGGAAGTATTTGGAGAAGAGGTTGCTGATTATGGAGAGGCAGTTCCAGAGGCAGTGGCGGATAACATTTCTCAATGATGTCTACAATCTTTTCTAGTTTTAAGACATCTTCAAACCAGGAAAGCAATGAAAAATAAGGGAAAGTTACGAGAGAATAAGGTAATTTCCCTTTGCTATTTATATACATTTTTTCTTTAGCATAATGCATAATTATAATCTTAGAAGATAAAATAGATGGTTTTAACATGTGAGAATGCAAAACGCCAATCTTTAATACAACCAAATGTTTACTTTACAAGAAACATGGAGGTGTAGGATCACTTACAATTGTCAGAACACCTTACTAAGCATTTCTAAAGAAAGTGGGTTGCCTGATTGCTTTACATTTTTTTCCTCTCGGTGGGGGACCATGAGTGAAGAGGTCACCAGAAAAAAAAATAAATAAGATGTTCATGGACTGATAAAAAGAAAATGTTTGGCTTTTTCTCTATTTAAAATGCTGAGCTAGCTCATGTACACTCCAAGACTCTAAAGTTTCTTGCCTTTAGAGAAATAAAAATATAAAAATAAATATAAAGAAGTTTTATACAGACATGAAGTGAAGGACAGACATAAAGGAAAATTACCAAAGTATAAAATACAGGAAACCTCATATGAATTCTGCTATATTACTGTCTCATCTTGTATTAACACATCCTCTTGCTCATTCATGCCTTCGGAATTTTATCACCCCTTTTCAGAACCCCTTTCCTGGAAGTCTTCACTGCCCCGCTCTGTGTATTAAAAGTATTTCTTCCCTCATACACTAACTCAGTGAAACCTCCTCTGTGAAGCCCCCTCATCTAATACATTCTAAACTCATATTTCATTCATTCAAAATATTTTTGAATAATTAATATATTGCAAGAACTGTTCTGGGCACCATGAATACAAACATGATTACGATGCAGGTTGAGTCCTCTAGGAGCTCATAGTCCAGTGGCAGGGAAAGATACATCAAGTGAGTGTTGTAACATAAAACGGAGTGTGTGATAGTATAATAAGGAAATACAGGCATCCTGGGAACACAGAGGGAGGTTTCTTGGAAGGTGTGGCTAGAGAAAGCTTCCTGAACAAGGCTACGTTAGAGCTGAATCAGAGGCAGCAGTTGAATTCAATGCTGTAGGTAACAAGAATCTTTGAAAATGAATTATTATTTTTTAAGATTTTTTATTTTTTTATTTCAGCATATTACAGGGGTACAAATGTTTAGGTTACCTACATTGCCTTTGCCCCACCACAGTCAGAGCTTTGAGCATGTCCATCCCCTAGACAGTGCGCACCGCACTCATTAGGTGTGAATATGCCCATCCCCTCCCTCCCCCTCCCACCTACCCGACACCTGATGAGTGTTACTACTATATGTGCACTTAAGTGTTGCTCAGTTAATTCAGTTAAAACCAATTTGATGGTGAGTACATATGGTGCTTGTTTTTCCACTCTGTGATAAATAGGGGTGACAAGGTTAGAATTGTGCCGGCAGTCCCCGGCTTAAGAATGACCCGACTTATGACATTCCATACTAACGAACGGGCTCCCAAGTCTCCCCATAAGGATAATTTATAATTAAATAATTGAATAAATTCTGGAACTAGTTTCTTCCACATATACAAAGCCACATGGTGCAAGTGGTTGGTTGATGCAGCAACTTTAGACTAGCAGCTAGTCTCACTGTTTATATGATCGCTTATGCCCAGCGTCACTTTTGTCTTAACTTTTTTATTCAGTTTTATGAGCCTGTGTTTGCCCTTCTGACCATGCCTCCAAAGCGAAGTCCACTGCAAGTCCAGGCGATTCTGCAGCCAAGAGAAAGGTGATAATAGTGGAAGGGAAAGTAGGAATAACTAAGTGTTCCGAGAAAGGCCATATGCCATCATTCATTGGGAAAATGTTAGGCTTCAGTTGCTCGACTGTCAGAACAATTAGAGAGCGAGAATAATGGAACATGTGAAAGGCAGTTCGCCAATGAAAGCATCAATTATTACTAAGCAGCGTAGTGTATTAATTATTTAAATGGAAAGGTTATTATTGATTTGGTCAGAAGATCAAAATAAGCCTAACATCCCTATTATCCTATTGTTGATGCAACATTGGGTGAGTGTTAACCCTTAATATTCTTTTTTGAAATTTCTCCTGTCTCCTCTCTAAACATTTTGTATGAGTTTGTTTTTATGCTCTTTTTGCTTGAATTAAAAGAAAGGGCACAAGAATATCTATAACTTATTATGGTACAAGGGTAGTATTGCAGTATTACACTGTAATATTATTACCACATATGAACCATTATGGTAGTATTATTATTACCATATATGTGCTATTCATCAGGGATCTAAGTTACACACAAATCGGACCTAAAAACATTTTCAGGAATGTATCTCCTCCATAACCCGGGGACTGCCTGTACTTTAGATGAATATATCTGTCAGCTGTGTGAATAACAATAATAAAAGATAATCCTCCTAGTATCTGCGGGGGGTGGGAGATTGGTTCTAGGACTTCCTGCTGATATCAAAGCCTGCAAATGCTCAAGTCCGACAGTGGGCCCTGTGGAACCTGTGGATAGGAGAAGCCGGCCCTCTGTATACGCGGGTTTCACATCCCGTGGATACTGTTATCTTCTATTGGTGTCTGGTTGAGGATGCCCAGTACACCAATATAGAGGGCCGGCTGTGGTTATTGGAAAAAAATCCACATATAAGTGGAGGCCCGAAGTTCAAACCCGTGTTGTTTGAGGGTCAACTGTAATGGATTAAGATGGCAACATCCTATATAGTAAGCGTAGTAAGGAGTTTATCAAAATTTCCAATTGAGGGATAGAAAAAGCCTATGCTAGTAAAGTGAGAAAGGTAGTAGAGAGATGAGAACACATTGAAAACTATTTAAGCATAAAATTAGTAATTGTTAGAATAAAGGTAGTAGAGAAGTGGAAGTCTGACATAACTTTTAGGTATTGCAATTTAATGGCTCTATGAAGTTGATAAAAGGATGAATCTCTTTCTCAAGCCAGCTGATGCCTCAGAGAAGTAGAGGCAGGCCAATCTTGGGTTCACTTCTGGACCACCACAAAAAGTGAGGTGATCTAAGACAAAAGTGTGGGAAAGAGCATATGCCACACCCTGAGTTCTGAGGGCAACACTCCTTCGGATGGAAGCCACAGGGGACTCACACAAGCATATACTTCTCTGTCTCTCCCAATATACAATTCAGAGATAAAGGTGAAACAATTTTTTTCTGTGCAAATATTGATCCCAGAACAACAGAGTCATCTGGCTTTAAAAACGATGCCCATGTTTCCTTTTTGAGGGACAGGGGTGAATTAAGTTTTTGACATGATGAATTTGAGTTTTCCCAGAGACATCCTGGTGAAGATGTCCAGGAGGCAGCTAGACACTGAAACACAAAGAAGTCTGTGCTGTATTAATGATTTAGGACTCATTAGCAAGAAGATGGTAGTTACAATAGTAAGAATCAAATTACCCACTTAGAGTATGTAGAATAAATGTAGACAGCTGTCCAAAAACTTCGCTGGCATTTAAAGGACAAAGGAAGAGTATGTGGTGAGGGCAGGTGCGGAAAACAGAAGTTCAACCACCACCAGTGCACACATTGCCTTTGTGTCAACTGAAAAAAGGTGCCTCCTTTTCAATATATTTGTTGAAAAGTTGTCACAAACACTGGAACATGTTACTGCCATCTGCTGGAAAACCATCATCATAAATATACAACTGTGCCTTATTCCTGATGGGCGTCCTTTTCACTTAGATGTGTGCCCTTGAGTAGTCTCCAACCTGCACAACTGTATGTGGCTTTCAAAGGCAGCCAGGGAAGAGTGCAAAGTCGTGGATGCCGAGGAAGTAGGGCATTTCAAATGCAGCAGGGAGTTCAGGAAAACAAGCAATGGAAAATACCCCCAGGTTTGGACAATTAGGAGCTAACCTAGGCAAAAATCAAGCAAACAATTTTTATAGAAGAGAGTTGGCTTAGAAAGGACAATGAGGAAAAAGAGATGGAGATATCCTGAGTAATTTAAATAGTAATGGGAATAACAACAATAGGTGGAAAAGTAATAAACATTATGTATACTGCGGTTTTAAGCACTTTGCATATGTTATACTCATGGAATCATTTCAATCCTATGGAAAGGTGCTATTCTCACCATTTTATAGAGGATGAAACTGAGGCTTATAGCAGGAAATGGGGTGAAAGGCACAGGCACAGAAGGAGAGGGTGTAGGTGCTGAGATGTAGACAGGTAGGAGGTTGTGGGGAGGTCACTGCTGCCAGCCCCCATGGCTTTTACCATCTCTGAAGGGAGCTCACTATGAGTTATGTGAGGAAAGGCAGAGGGTAGTTTTGCCAGCAGACTCAGTTTGGATTTAGAAGGCTAGAGTTTTATGCAAAGCTCTTCCATTTAATAGAAAAGTTACCTTGAATAACTTATCTTGAGCCCCAGGTTTTTCATCAGAAAAATGAAGATATTAACAGCTAATGTCTATCCTGCATATATTTACAGTAGTTTTATAAGGACTGCTGCAAAGTGACAACAGTATTGTCATCCCATATCCTCATGTGCAATGTCACCTTCCACTTCCCCCATCAAGAAGTAAGGTCTATTTTCCTCATTGAATCAGGGTGGATTTTGTGACAACTCTTCCCAGGGAATACAGCAAATTTGATGCTTTTCCAGCCCTGCCAGCCTGGCTTAGCCCTTCCCTGGGCTGGCAGATTTTGCTTTCTGCTTCTTTGAAGTCAGCTATCATGTAAGAAATGTGCTTATACCTGACAGTTCCATGGAATGAGAATCCCGAGCCACGCAGAAAGGCCCCGGAAAATGAGATGCCAGAGAAAATGAGAGAGAGAGTCCACACAGAGCACCAGGTAGCTAGACATGCAAGTGAAGAAGCCTTGCCAAGCCTTCCACCCAATCTCTCAGGATGCCAACTTTTTGGAGATTCCTTTTCAGAAGCCATCACTATGCTTTGAGAAGCTCAAGCCACTGGGCGGGATCATTTGCAGGTGCTTCATTCTACAGTCCCAAATGAGGTCCCAGGCGACAGAAGCATCAGCTGCCTGTAGTATGTGTGAGCCATCTTGGATGTTCGGTCCTGTAGAGTCTTCATATGACCATAACTCTAGGTCATGTTAGATGGAAACATAATGAGAGATTCCAAGATGCCTCAGCTGAGTCAAGTCAACCCACAGAACCATGAGAGAGAAAAATTAATTTTGTTATATTGCCACTGCCCCCTAGCCAGGGCAACAGAGTGAGACTCTGTCTCCAACAAAACAAAACAAAACAAAACAAATTTCACTAAGTCACCAAATTTTGCTTGTTATGTAGCAATAAATAACAAGAAAATATTATCCTCATGCCCTGTATCTCCTGTTGTTTGGCTTCTGTGACTCCCATTTTTCTACTCAGAAATAAGAAAACTGGAGAAAAATACTCTTTAAAGAAACCATAAAGGCCAGCATTTCTTCCATATCACTTTGTGCCAAGTGCCCCACTCTACATGCATACTTTTTATTTAACACATTTAATACTAGTAAGGAGGAGGTTACCTCTATTTTACAGTGAGGAACCTGAAGTTAGAGAGCTTAAGGAACTGAAGTAACTTTCCCAACACCACATACTTAGTGGTAGATCTATTTTCAGTCTGGTTCTAAGCTGACAGTTTTAACTGCTATATCATCCTCTCTCCCTGGTGTGATATATTTATTAATCCCAGAAACTAACATAATGCAGGTTAGAATGGGACGACAGGTAAAACATCAACTCCTTAACAGCTATGTATCGTATTCCCCTTATACCTCTGCTAGCATTGTGCCTTATACACGGCAGACACTTAATAAACACTGAGCTGAATTTTCAAAGTCTCATAACATTTTTTATTCACACAGCATCCTGGAACAGAAGCAAGAAAAACAGACAAACACAATAATTAGACGGAGGAATCATAGTGACTGTCACAGCATTCTCACATTCTACTGCACGTATCACTCTAGAAGGGTCAAAAGAAACCATGTGGCTTTCTGCCTCATTTAACCAGCTTGAAAAAGAATTTAGAAGACAGGTTCAGCAGCTAACTGGGCTGCCTGATCTCCTAGTGATTTCTCAGTAACTTGGCATTTAAAGCCTTTTAACACGGCTCCACTGGGTCCCAGCACCCTGTGCTGGGCCATCCCTCTGCCATTTTCAGAGGGACAGCACTTGGTGTCTCCTGACTCATCTCTGCACTTCTCCACCTGTATTTGTACATTCGTACTTTCTGCTTCTCCACGTATGTTGTCTAAAGAACACCCTCCCCTATGTCCCCACCTGTCATCTTTTTCTATTAAATTCTAGCCGTTCTTTCACATGAGGTTCCAGTGCCACTTGCTTCAGGAATCTTTCCCCAAATGCCCCAATTAAAAGCAATCACTCCTATATCAGAGCTCCTCCAATGTTTAATAGCTTTTTCATTCTGTTTTGTACCCTAGTCATTTTCAACACATCTTGTTTCTGCCATTACACTGGCAGATCATTACAAACACGCTTTATTCATTTTTATAGCCACACTGCTTTTCTTGAACTTGCGAATACTTACTAAATGTTTGTTGAATGGACTTGAATAGTTTGTGAATTTTATATTCACTAAAGCATTCAGAGGAAAATGCAATCTAGAAAGTCCAAAGATGGTCAAGATATGTCTTACACAGTGAAAGGGCAGATATGAAGAAAATAGGTTAAGTCCCTCGGGGAGAGGGGGAAAAACAAAATTTATATTTCTATAAATGATGAACCAAAACTTTATTGCCAATACTTTTAAATTGTACTTTTAGATAAAACTCAGCACCTAAAGTTCTCTAAAAATCCACCATACATGAGAGAAACAATAGGAGCACTAGTTATTGTTGATAAGCAAGAAGACATATATTACCTTCTAGAATACAATAAAACAATTCCGTTTTTTTAATGGATCATGTTCTCATGATATTTCTATTACTCCTTCCAGAATGGGTTTAAATATTAAATAACAGGCCAGGTGCGGTCCTCATGCCTGTAATCCTAGCACTTTGGGAGGCCAAGGTGGAAGGATGGCTTGAGCCCAGGAGTTGAAAACCAGCCTGAGCAAGAGAGAGACTCTGACTCTACAAAAAATAGAAAAATTAGCCAGGCATTATGGCACACAGCTGTGGTCCCAGCTAGTTGGGAGGTTGAGGCAGGAGGACTGCTCAGGCCCAGGAATTTGAGGTTGCACTGAGCTATGATGATACTACTGTACTCTAGCCTGGGTGAAAGAGCAAGACCTTGTCTCAAAAAATAACATGACATAACAAAATAACATAACATAAAATGAAATAGCAAAACAGAAGCTACCATTTCCAAGGAACAAAATGCATCAATATCTTTTATGATCTTATCAGTCCTTACTGATAAAGATTAACACCATCCTTGCCATTCTTGTAGGCATTCTTTGTCCAAGTTCTACAGACTCCTGTTTGAATCTTGTGCACTCAGACAGTACATCTATCCCCATTAATTAATTCATTTCACTCATTAATGTTATGGACTGAATTGTGTGTCCCACCCCCCAAATGACTAACTCCCAGTGCCTGAGAATGCCACTATATTTGGAGACAGGGCCGTCAAGGGGTGATTCAGTTAAAGTGAGGTCATTGGGGTGGCCTGTTTGACTGGTTTTCTTATAAGAAAAATCAGTCTGCAAATTAGGACATGCAAAGAGACACCAGGGACACATGTACACAGAGGAACAACCATGTGAAGTGACAGCAAGAGGGCTGCCAGCCCTCTGCGAGCCACGGAGTGATGCCTGGAACAGATTCTTTCCTTGTGGCTCTCAGAGAAAACAACCCTACTGGTACCTTGATCTTGGATGCTCAGCCTCCAGAACTGTGAGAAAATAAATTTTTATGGTTTAAGCCACCCAGTCTGTGGCATTTTGTTATGGTAGCCCTAGCCCTATAGCTAATACATTATACTTAGACTTAGGGAAATAAGACTATAACTGGTCATTGAACATATCTATTAAAGTAAGTTCCTTAGTAGCTTTAAAAATAATAGATTGATTTAACTACTTGTATCTCTATGGTCAGAAAATACCTTGATAGCACTGCACCACTCTATTGGATGAAGAAAACATAGCAGCTGTCAAAATAGTTCTGTACACAGCAACGTTTAGTTTTTGAATGCATATTTACCTCTGTACATTTACTCTGCTTCAGGTGTAAAGCTCTCATGTGATGCCATCTGGAGAGTCCCTAGATCCTGAGACAAGCCACACGCTAAGTTTCCAGGGCTATCTTATAATCCCCTGATCAAAGTGAGATACATCTTGAAATGCTGAATTCTTCAAGTATATTTCCACCACAACTCTGCTTGCATTCTGGTCAACTTTATTACATTCTAACAGAGTTTTAGGTGCTCAGGTGAAATGAATGCAAACCCTATCTGGCCCTTGACAGAAAGTTGCACAGAATTCCCCACACAAAGACCTAAAGCAAAAAACTATAAACATGTAAACTAACCCTCTAGTTCATTCTGTCTATATTTTCTGTTGTTAAATGTTATACATACAATTTCTTTTCATTTAATTCTAGATGCACCACTTAAGGTCATTCTGTACTTTGACTTTAGTTCCATGATGATATAAAGAGATCCTAATATTAGATCACTGTGGCATATTATCCCTAAACCTGAGATATACACTAAACTTCTCTCCAACATTAGTCTTTAAAATTCCTGAAATGGAAACTGAGGTCCTCAAGAGCAAGGCTCAGTCTCCTCTGTCTTCCACCTTTTCCTCTTAGGAATGGAGAAAGCATGCACTAAGAAATGTTCTCAAAATAAATGTCTCTTGAATATCTGTAGATTGTTCAATATGATGAACCTATTTGTCCTTATAATATTATCAATGTGAGAGATATATTACGACATTGATAGACATTCATTCAAAAAAGGAGCCTTTCACTCACAAATACAGCGAGTGGGCAGCTATGAGGCTCCATTCCTCAGGAGAGCTCAGTTACATGGAAGTTAGCGCTCCCAGGAGGCAGAATCAGGTCCCTCAGATGATGCCACTGGAGCCTTTGCTCTGCCAGAGCAGCCAGGTTGCCTGGACATCCACACGAACACTGTCACACATTCTTCTTCTGGGGCTGGGAACAATGTCACTATTAATGATGGGGAGGTCTTCAACCTTTTCAACGCCTGTTATTTCTCTGCAGGGTGAGCTTTGTCATCTTTCTTTCTCCTAGAATGCACAAATGTGTAGAAAACAATTGCCATACATTCACCTTCTGGGTGCAAAAGCTTGTACCATGATATGGTTAATTAGATATTATAATTATGATTTCATAGGTGGAGGGAAATAAGCACAGAGAAGCTACTATTCTAGTCCTTGTTCCTACCTCATTTTTGATTGCATCTAATATTAAAACTCACATGTCCCAACATTTTAAAGAAAAATATTCTGCCTATATGTGTGCACCATTATTTAATATTCTCAGAAGAAAGACTTCAGGAAAAGGAAAAGCTGATTCAGGGATTGTGAGTATGCTACCTAATTTCTTTAGATTAATTGATCTCATTTAGAAACTGGGCATGTACCTGATTATTTTGCTATTTGCTACTGATCCAACAGAAAGAATGCTGTGAAATTGGAAAAGGTATGTTCTAAGTTCACTGAGGTTCCACCATGTGCAAAACCACAACATGCTGCTGTCTGAGCTTTCAGCGGCAGAGCACACCATTATGTCCCTTTGTTTCTCACCTCTTGCCGTGTTCATTTGGCTTGCTGTGTGCCTAGGAAAACCCGTGGCATTTTATGCTCAAAAAGTACTGAACACAAGTTCCCCATGAGATGCAGATTTTAATGCTATGTAACCTTATTTTCATTCTGGCATCACATTTAGGCAGTTAATTTTCCATATAAAGCAGAAATACTGCCTTCTTTCCCTTCTCAGTCAAGAATAAAATTCTGCAACTTGCCGCAGTCACTCTCATTTTCTTAAATAGGACCCTAAAGTATTTTATGATTATCTTTATTAGTTGGAGACTATATCCAGTCTTACAAAAATTCTAATGAAAAGAAAGCTTCTATTAAAATATTTTAACTAGTTTCAATTGACCATATTACTGGCAATGGAAAAATCCCTAATGGCTAAACCTCTTAAAGCTAATCTACTTTAACACATTTTAAAACTGATATGCCATTTGAGATTTAGGTGTTAGTATGTAAAGTGTTTTCTTTCTCTCTTCCTACATCTATTTTTTTTTATTTCATTTCCTTTAATTTTTTGAAAATGAGATAACCCAATGATATTCCCTAGAGTTGCATGAATAAGCTAAAAACAAATTTCTGTATTCAAACCTATCATATGAAAAATATGCAAAAGAATGAAGGGAAAATATGTATATTTGTGTGGATCGTGATCTAATGATGCTTATACTGAAAGGATTATGTCTATGTGAAGGGCATAAAGTTTACGAGAGACAGAACATTCCCATATTTGTGTTGAGTTGGGATGACAAGTTGGAAAGTGATTGGAAGCTAGGCAGACTTAGGTTTAAATCTCAACTTCACCATTTCCTGGCTTAGTGAACATGACACAGTTATTTAATCTCTATTGGCTCCTATTGCTTCACCTGTAAATCATGATAATATTGCTCACTTTTGGTGAATACTAAATACCACATTTGCTGGAGTAGATATTCAATACCAGAAAGCTACCCTGTGGATATTTCAACACACAATTACAGCTATCAATGAAATGATAAGAAGGAAACACAGTTTTCCAAATTTCACAGGAACACTTCTGAGATTTTTTGAACAGTGTATTTGATTTCTGGTTGGGAACTTTCTTCAAGACACTAAATTGAATATTTGAGCAAAATGTCAACCTCATAGGGTATGGATATTTATATGTATGGGCTAATTATACCATGCAGAGATTTTGTTAAGAGAAGAGCCTGAGATATATGCTCTTATAAAGCTTCTGGCTGTCCATGTTTTATGGAAGTCAGACCCTTCTAATTATCAAAAAAGATAGACTTTTATCTTTTCCCATCTCTCATGAGTTATGGGGACTTGGATATTTCATAAATTCCCTGTAACTCTTTTTCTTTACCATAAATTGGGACAATGATAATTCAGACCTAGTGTAGTGATAATTAGAATAATTATTTAAAACAATACTCAAACAATGACTTAAATGCCCTGGAGGCTGTGTGCTATTGTTCAAATTCAGAAATGTTCTGAATCAAGAGGTGGAAATACTGAGGCGTGTGAAGGCATTACACACTCTAATGTAGTTTTCTCTGCGTGTAGGTGACATAACACTCAATGCCAGGGAGGGACAGATGGCAAAGGAAGCTTGTTCAAGCCCTTCCCTCCTTGGGGACTGTGCTCTCTGCTAGAAATAACAATGTGGAGCTCTAGAAAGCCAGATACGGCCCCCAAGAGGAGAAGTTCATCGGGTGGCACTGAAGAATTGCAGAAAAGGCCTCATCTCTTCTAAAGCTTTTCCTGAGAGAGTTCCCGTTTTAGTATTATTAGACTACAGACAGTCAAAAAATACCGACAGAAATCAGTCCCACTGTGAATGAGGTAAAATCTTTCAAAGGTTCAGTGAGAAGTGGAAGGAGAAGCACTCTATGGTATCTCATCTTTAGAAACTCACTTTATAAATCCCCGTGAACAACACAACAGCTATTTTAAATATAGTAGCACAGAAGGGGAGCCTCTAAGTGGATTAGCCACGCAACATCTTTACGATGCTGAAAGGGAGAAGGAGGGCTCTTACAGGCCAATTAGATCAGCACTTTGCATGCGTGACAGACTGACGTTTAACATTTGCCGCAACGAGGGAGAGAGGCAGAAACAAAATCGTCCTATAAATAAACTGCTGAACTTTAGCATGTGCCATATTAAGAAAATTCCAATCTTCTTAACTCTGAAACTGTGTGCTTTGAATTGTTAATTATTTCCCATTGCCTTTGGAACAATTGCGGGCAACATGCATGGTCTATTTGTGCATTTAGCAGACACTATTGAGCACCTGTCAAATGCCAGAGGCTTTCAGATTTCTTTGAAATTTCAGTATTTGACGAAGATGAACCATCAAGAGCTTGTCCTTCAAGAGCTCACAGTCTGGTACTCCTATTTATAGCTAGTGCGGTGGTTCTCAGTGAGCCATGAGACCGTATTCAAGTGCTGAACTTTGCAAGTGAGTCACACGTACTCTCTTCGCTCTGTTTCACGGTGATTCCTGTAGAATTTTATTCTTGTTTGCATTTCAAAGCATTATCTTAATTGAGAAAAGGGTGCAAATCCAACTACTGCAACAGAAAACCATGAGTTTTCTCAAAACATATTGTTCCTGTGGCTGTCATCTATAGCGTGAATTTAGAAATTAGGCCATAGAGACTAATGAGTTTCACGTCAAAAAGTTGTAGCAGTGATTCGTCAGTGGGCATTTGGCTACCAAAACTGGCTATTGTGTAAGAATTTACATTTGCAAAATGGAGAGCACATAAGTTAAATGGAAGAGGGTGAATTTCACAGCTAAAATTCTGCGAAGACAATTAGATTTACCTTTCAATACTGTTTCAGTGCATGCACATGAGGAAACTAAAGAAAGGAGGTGAATAGGTGAATATCTTCAACTCAATCAAGTATAAGTCCAGTGAAAAGAAATTGCATCTGCTTTCTCCCTGAATTCTCACCACTAGACAGAGTGGGACAGGCAAACATTATTATTATTACTTTTTGTCTTCCAAATCTGTGAACTTGCATCTATGGTCCTTTTTGGCTCCTTTTCTACAGATCAAGAAGAATCCCCCTTTCTCATTCTCTCATTTCATACTGTGATTCCCACATGCCCTGCCGTGGTTCTCATCTCTGGCTCTTGCTACTGTCCCACCCTGCACTAATTAAATTTTGAATTCCTCGATGTAGGGCTGGGGTTTAAGTGCTTTTTGAAACTTTCCCAGGTGATTCCAGTGTGCAGCTAGGGTGAAAACATCATTCTCTTTTCTACTTGGGCACCTTGCTCTACAGTTACCCAGTGTCTCTACTGTTCCTTGTCAGAAAAATTATCCAAAACTAGGAAATAAGGCAAAAAGGAAGGTGGCGCATTTTTTCAATATCTTATGGGAGCTGAAGCCACATAAGGATTATTTTAGGGACTGTGTGCTTCATTCACTTCATATGTTTATTATTGATCAAAAGTGAAAAATCCAAGGCTTAGTAAAGACACACCTTAATGTGTAGATTTTTGTCCAGTGGAGATGCAGATGATTTCTGACTAGTAGAACTGATAAGCCCAGTGATTTATGGCTTGTTGGACATTAACAAGTTTTATGTCTAACCCAGTAATCTTATCCTAACATATCTTTGTTAAATTGCCTGTAAATATCTTACCTTCTCAGATGCTATAGGAGCAGGTCATAATATCCCTCATTAATTAATGAGCTAAATAAAATCTTTGTATTTGTTTGAGAGATATGACTTTATCTTTTTAAATACTGTGTTTTAAGTACTGTTAACAAATTCTCAGTTTCTGGATTCTTCCCAAAGAACATTCCAAGATGTCAATGTTTATCCAATGTGCAAAATAAGAAAAAAATTCCCCCTCATTTTTTCAGGCACTTTCTACCTTCCTCCTCCTTTTCACAAACACTTGAAAGAATTGTCTATTGCCACTGGCTCCACTTCATCACTCTCATCTGCTGCTCAACCCGTCCCAATCCAGCTTCTGCTTCCACTGAATCACCCACATGGATTTTGCCATGGTGACAATCTCATCAATATACTCCTTGCTACTTAAACCAATGAACATATCTCAGTCTTCATATAACGCTCCAGGCTCTTCCTACCCTTGAAATTCTCTCTTTCCCTGGGCTTCTATGACAATGCACTCTCCTGGCTTCCCTCCTATCTTCCTGAAAATTATTTGGCTTTCTTGTTCTCTCTTAGTTCTCTTGTCTCTCTATAGACATATTTTCTAGGTTGTCTCATCTTCATAATTTTCATCTACATATCTGTAACACCTATCTTTGTGATGCTCTAATAGAATACCTGAGGCTAAGTGATTTATACAGATCAGAAATTTATTTGCCACAGTTCTGGAGGCTAGGGGAGTCCAAGATCAAGGTGCTGGCAGGTTCAATGTCTAATGAGGGTCTGGTCTCTGTTTCCAAGATGGTACCTTGAATGCTGCATCTTCCAGAGGGGAGGGATGCTGTGTACTCACATAGCAAAAGGCAGAAGGGTAAAAAGGAGCCAAATTCTCTACATCAGGTCTTTTTATAATGTCATTAATCTATTTATGAGGGTTGACCTTCATGATTTAAACATCTTCCAAAAGGCCCTACCTCTCAAAACTGTTGTTTTGGGATTAAGTTTCAACATGTACTTTTGGAGAGGAAAAAATTTCAAACCATATAACCTCCTAAATATATCTTTAAGCCAGACACCAACTTCTAAATTTTATGTCCACATGGGATAGAATGTTAAGTGGGTTTTTTTTCCTGTTGTCTCAGAATTTTAGTCAGAATTCCAACACTGAGAACATGGTATAAAAGACAACACATCATATAGAAAAGTATCACATTATTTATGCAAGACTTGCTAAAGGGTAGCACAAAATATTGGCCAACACTTAACTCATGACATAGCTAGAGTGAAATGAAAAAAAAAAAATCAGATTTTTAATGATAAAATATTAGAAGGCCAGAATTCTTTGGGGAGGTTTTCTGGAGTGCTGTATTGTAAAACCACTTATATGAAGAGTTGATGGGTGTTTCTGTTGTCACCTTAAGCCGTATGAGAGAGTCTACAATAGAATCAGGTCAGCTGGGTGTGGGGTAGACTGCAGAAGACCGCAGTCCCATGTGGTGCTAAGGCACAAGAACAGAGTTTAGGGAGATTTGGGAAGAAGCTGACATTATCACCTTGGATTTACAAAACATAGGAGCTGGCGAGTGAGACTTGCTTTAAGAATTTTGAAGGTAAGAGGTTTTATAGTGGGTACAAGCTTGGCATCCCCTGAGGGGAAGATAAGGATGAATGATTTTTCCTGTGGATAAAAAGAAGGTTGTGTCCGAGTCATCTTTAAATGGACCCTGTCCTAAAGGGCTTTCTGCAAGGAGTAATGTGATTCATGGAAAAAGAGGGTGAAATATACAACCTGATGTAGAATCTTATTGTGTATATGCACTGTGTGTGTCTATGTGGAAGTGGGGGCAGGGGAGTCATTGTTGGCCAGGTAGAGATTTCAATGTCTGCATTAGGGAATAAAAAAGTGGAAGATGTCCAATTACCCCATAAAACAAAGAGTCAGAATTTAGCCATCTGCCATATCCAGAGATCACTAACATCAGACTACAACATTATCAATCAAGTAATATCTTTTATGCCCCTTACTACTGTTCAGCTCTTCTCAGTTGAGCTGAACCCAAATCATGTCCAGGTGCATTCTCACATATCTTTCAATGGGTAAATGGTTAATTGGTACATCTGTACCATGGAATATTATACAGCAATAAAAAAAGAATGAACTATACATATAATCAACTACTTGGATGGATCACCAACTGAATGAACAAAGCCAATTCTAAAAGTTTACATACCATATGATTTCACATATTATGTGGTTCCATGGATAGAACATTCTTAAAATGAAAAATTTATATAAATGGAAAACAGATTAATAGTAGCCAACGTTAAAGAGATGGTGGTGCTAGGATAGAAGTGGGTGTGACTATGAAAGGGAACACGAAGGATTTGTGGGGTGATGAAAATATGTATCTTGATTGTAGCAATGTGAACATTCTGGTTGTAATATTGTACTATAGTTTTGTAAGATGTTATCACTGAGGGAAACTAAGTAAAAGGTACAGGGAATCTCTATCATTTCTTACAACTCTGTGAATCTACAATTATGTCAAAATAAAAAGTTTAATTAAAAAAACAAGCTTACTAATTCATTTGGAAATTATTAATCACATTTTGCTATTTAATACATTAATTCAACTCAATTCATATATCAATTTAGCAGAAAAACCACTTTGTTTAAGAACTTAGTTTTACTTTTAGTAAACATTTATCAAATCCAATGATGATTTGATCATCTGGGCTAGCGGCTTATATGAGCTGAAAGGTATGTACAGAATAAGGACAATTGAACATTATTGCACATAGATATTGTGAACGATCAAGAAAGTAAATCGCAAGAAGCTTTGATGATGTAAATCCATCATGACTATGGCCGCGGGTCAACTGATTTTATTCATGCGTATGTCTAACACTTCTAACAATGGCAAAAGGCAAAGATCAAACATAACTCAATTTCAGGTGAGAAGAAATAAAATAAGCAAACAACAACAAACTAAAAAAGCACCATACTTACCCAAAGTTTACTTATTTGGCAAATACCACTATCAAGAAATTAGAAAGACACACACACACAAACAAGTTAATGTTCCTGGGAAGCAAAGAAATGCCACTAAATTCATACAATAAAGCGTGATCATTCAGTTCAGGTAGTTATTTATTTAATTTTACTTTAGAAAAAAATTTGATTTAAATATCTTGGTTATTTGATGTGTTAGAAGTGGAGTGTTAGATTTTTTGAGTGCATGTAAATGTAAATCAAGAATATTCTACAAGGATAAGATTATTTTGGGGGATGGAATCAAACTGTTATGAAGGGGTGGTAGAAGTTCTAGAAGGATCTTTTAATTTTCATTCTATATACATAGATATTTTTGAACTTTTTACCAGATTTCACTTTTTGTACCTATTTTAAAGAGAACAAAATGAAAAAATAAAATAAAAAATACTCAGATAAATTGTGTTCCAAAAAAATGACTGTTCCAACCAAGTGGAGAAAGACTAAAATCCTTCATGAGAAAAACCAACAGAGTAGAAGACAATAATATCTTGCTCAGGAGAATTGATCACAGAAGAGCATCAGCTCATATCACACTGATGTGCCAGGAGCTTAGTTATTGTTCTCACACAAAACCTGAGTGAACACTTTGTAAGAGAAATTCTAAAGGAGACTTAACAATAATTATATATACAAGGCCTCACTAGGGGTGACTGCTGACTCCTTTTTCCAACAGACGAAACAAAGATTAGGGCATAAAAACAAATCACTGGTGCTGGTAATAAGAATGCAGTAAGTTAATAGAGTCTAGTGATAAGAGTAGCTACATTTAAAATTAACTGCAGTTTGGCCTTGGTATTTTAATTTTTTTTTCTGTAAAGAGAGGCCATAAGCATGACTTTTTATAAATCTGGGCAAGGACATACCAGCTAGTGTTTGACTCCGTTTAGCAAAAGCGTTTTCTGTATTTCCTTAGGTATAACTACTTTATGAAATGTTTCTGTAGAAGCAAAATATAAAGAGTAATCTGTTTTTCAACTGTGTAATAACATCTGGTCAAATAACAGCTTTCCTGTAGCCTGGAGCACTGCTGTAATATTGGTTAAGTCTGTTTGCAGAGTTTGGGTGACATTAATTCCTGGAAGCAACGGAGACTCCCTATATCTCAAGATTTGTAGGGAAAAGCTGATTTGGGCAAGAAAGAAAGATGTTGCTATGCAAATTCAGAAAAAAAAACCAAACCCAAAGAGCAGCAGCAACAGCAACAAAAATACTAAAGCAAGTTTTTTTCTGTGATAAACCAATATCCTCTTGAGATATCATAGCTAATGATTTCCAATTTAGAAAAGAAGAAAGCTAATTTTTCAAAAACTGTGCCAAAATAGAAGGAAACAATTTGTTCTTTGTAAGTAATGGTAATAAAAAAGTTAATCTGGGGGAGTTAAGTAGAGAAAATACAAAAAGTTCTGTTTTTTTTTATTTACAGGAGTTAATCTTTTGTCTGACAGGCCAGTTATAGAAAAACCATATTTTTATAAGATGGCCTAAGAGATAAAGAAAATACCTGAATCTCAATGGGAAAAAATCATTTATTTAGAAACCAAATAGTAGTGACACTGAAAATCTGCTACCACGTCTGCTAATCCTGCAGGGAGATAAGAAATCAGGAGAGTAAATGTGACACCATAAACTGCTAGGTCTTACACAGTTGCAGGAGATGCGTGCAATGAACACTGAGTTGATGGTCTCTACAGCGATTCGATCTTCTGGATACAGTTCTTTTGTGAAGATTCAGTAAGAGGCTATGTTACAACTTTTATTCTATCTAAAAACAATGGTATAGTCACCATTTTAAATGGTACATTTACAGTGAGACTCCTCACAGCAACATACATTGTATGTGGGTTAATGCTACAGTAAGTACTTTTCTCACATAGTATGTTTCAAGCTGTAACTATAATTCTTACTTGTCTTGCAGTTAATTGCTTCTCTACGATGTTTACTTGTATGTTGAGTTGCTTATATTCCTGCCAACATGACTATTTTTGTAGTTATTTTTGACAGAAAGTGGCTGGCACATGGCCATATTAAGGAATAGAAAGATGGCCAGTGAGAAAGGATGAAATTTAAAAGTTGCTGTCCCAAAGAACTCCTTGTGCAGGGGGCTGGCTTTGCTTTAGGATGTTGATTATTTCATACTGGCACCTACACTTTGCAGTGCCTCTCCTTGTCTCTGATTCTGACAACCTATTCCCATAATCTCTATCTAATTTGTTCCCTATGAATTAGTATCCCAGTGAATCCAATTCAAGCAGCTATCGCCAATGTTCAAACAAGCTCTCTAGGGCCAACCGCTTACTTTCCTACACTGGAAATTAAACACTTCAGCTGAGACCACTAATCTGCTCTTGGAAAACATGGATACAAGGTGTGACATTTTTCTTGGTCAGATGGGAATTCATTTTTACCTTTCAGCAATGTTAATACCACCTCCTCTATGACTTCCCTACTCCTCACCCCTCTAATGAATGACTCCAGTTTAATAGGTGGCACATTATAGAGGTTTAATAAATCATTCTTGGATGGATTACTGAATGAATGAATGAATGCAGGTATCCTATATAATCATATTTTGAGAAATCTTAAATTGTTTCATTGTAACCTCATTGATTTGAAATTATCATAGGCATATCGTAAACATTTCAGATAGTACAAAAAATGTTTAAATAGCAAGTAAGTCTCCCTTCTAAAACAGAACTTAGAAACTATTCTCTTATATGTTTTCCACTCATATTAGAAGTATATGTATACATATTCAAATTCTTTACCATTTTATACATATGAGATTATATTCTACCCAGTTTTATATCTTAATTCTTATTTAATCATAAATCTTATAAATTATTTATGTCATCACCTATAGAGCTTATCCATCCTTTTCTACAGCTAGATAGTATTTTAATGTATGGAATATATAATAGTACTTGAATTGTACTTTTAGAATTAGAATACAGGGAGGAAATGTATAAGGTAAATCTCAGGTTTGCAAAATTATAAACTCCAGATGTTCAAAAGGTTTTTTTCTGCAGTGTTCAAGTGACCTTGAGAGTCTGGATAAAGATATTAGAAAAAAGAATTAAGGAGAACAACAGTAAAAACAAAAAGGAGGTCAGGACAAAAAGATCCTTTTTATATTTAAATCTCTAGAAAGTAAACTTTTGCTTTATCTTTTCCTTAATGTATTCTTCTGGCAAGTAATGAGATGTGTTAAAACACGACTGTATCCAGAGATTGTGAGCAGGGAATTACTAATGATGGAAGATGGGGGAGGCAGAGGTCAGAAGCACAAAGTAACACACACAGACCCGACGAGAGGGAGCAGTTTGATTTCATGTCAACCAGGATTTCCTGAGTAATTACTCAGGCAAGATGCTTGCTTGCTTTTAATCTAGAAAGACAAATGACAATTCTACACAACATATGCTGTGTCCCAGGTGAGTGATTATGGAGTGTAATTGCTAAAGGAGTATGCTGAAAATATTAACACTGCAGGTAGCTTCCGAGGCCAAGGGAAAGTACTAGTCTTCATGGTCTGTGTCTATGGGGGAAAATTTGGTGGTACTAGATGGGAGAACATCTCTTTAGGATACTAATCTTAGACAGGCTAATAGATCACACATGCTTCAACAATTTCTAAGCAACAGTTGTTACATTATTATTAATATAAATTCTGAGCTTTAGTGATTTTATGCACCTTGGCAAAATGAGAGATTTGAAAGAATTCTAAAGAAGTAAATCTTTCTCAAAGAAAGTTTTACTCATGAACCATTCTAGGCACAAGCAGAAGTCTATGCACAATATTTCATAAATTATATATGTTTGCAAACACTAATATCATATCTGAATTGCAAGGTATTTTCCTGTTAAACTATGGTATAGTGGGAAGAGCATGGTTTTTGCATGTAAGATAAATCTGGGTTCATCTCTCGATTCTACTATTCACTGGTTAAGACATTTCTTTAAAGTTTTTCTTGGGCTTCAGTTTTTGTCAGTGTGCTGTGAGGAGTAAATGAGGTAATTTTGACAACAGTTTCGTTCCAGTTAAAAAAAAAAAGCAAATTATATACATCTTGATATATATATAATACACAAATATATTTGGTACATTATTGATATATTATATGACTCAATTATTTGATATTATTGATTTAATATTTTAATTAATATTTATTTAGTATTATACAGATCAATTATAGTATATTATCAAAGTAATTAAATAATACAATTAACTAATCCTACAATATATATATTTGACATTATTTCTGAAACTCTAAAAATTTGGGCACAGGTTAAAGTTGGCATACTAGAGAATAAGAAAACAAAGTTCACTTTTATACCTATTTACACAAATATGGTTAGCTTTTACATCCATTGTACACGTGTGGTATTAGAGAAAGTAACAAAGAATTTAACCCTGGTTACCTTTCTAGGTACTATGTATCAGCAGATGTCTTTGTTAAAAAGTTGTTGCTACAGTCTTTTTATACTTCAGTTCAAGTTCACGAACTCTTCAGTAGTGGTCCTTCTCTTTCTAGATCAGTATCTGGCATGTCATCTGCTTAAATCTTTCTCTACAACACACAAATAACCACCAGTTTCTACCACCATGTATCTTTCTTAAAGTCAGTCCCTGAATAAACCACAGAGGAGCCATGCCTTTGGCAGATTTAATTTACACACAGAATCTATACATCATAAATCTAAGCCAAGAAAGTTTTTAAGGTGATTAGCAAGAATTATTATAGTGTTCGAGAAATGATGCTGAGTTGGAAATGGGAATTGTTTTGTTTTGAGATTCAACATGAAAACTATATTCTGCATATAATCCAAAGACAGATCACAGTAAACCATAATTCCATCCAGGAAAAAATACTTTTCTCCTTAAAGTCATATTACTTGGTGGGAATTCTTTTGCAAAATGTTTTGTTTGCAGTGTTAATACTGTGTAGCTCTGTGAAATTAAGATCAGGGTGTGCTAGAGACATAGAAGTTCAATTCATAAGGGCTTTCTTCTTCAAGCCTGAAAATACCACTTGCAGATGGAGAAATTGAGAAACGTTTGTAATTGTCAATAAAATCATAATGTTAAAATGAATATATCAAAATATTAAGGGATATGAATTATGTGGTACTCAAAGGCAACAAATGTATAAGGTGAGCAAAATAATTGTGATATACAGAATAGGCTATGACAAAGATAAAACAATTCAGAATTTTCTTCTAATAAACACAGACTAGAAAATTTGGTCCAATCCTACAACCAATAGCAATTTAAAAAGCTTGAAAAATATTTAAAATTCGTTTATGGAACTGGAAAATTTTAAAAGTAGTGTTGATGTGTAGGACCAAGATCCAGGAGAAGAGAGCCAAGAAAGGTGAGGCTCACATTTGGTGTTGCTTTTCTCCTCAGGTTAGTGGCTGATGCCATAAACAGTGGCATAGAAATGAGGAAATTAAACAAGACTGTTGACAGTCTGCGAAGGCTAGGTAACAATAATTGGAGTTCCCCAAGAAGGAGGGATCTGGCAAACATCTCAGGCTTTGGAATTGGACCCTGAAGTGCTGAAACCTAAAAGAAAAGTGAACTGACAATCGACTATCCCTGAAAAGGAAGGAGAACCAGCTTCAAATGATTGTAATCCTTGACTGGGTTATGAAAATATGAGATATTTAGTACCTACACTAGTCTTTAAGAAGTATTTATTAATCTCTTGTTTAGGGAAAAGCATCATTAATTATATTTCTACAATTATTCACCGTCTAATACTAATTGGAAACAATCAGGAACATTAAGCTATAAGGCCATGAGACCAGGAGAGTATTCCTTGTGCTATAACAGGAAGTAATTATGAAGCATACAAACAATAAATACCTTACAGTTATCAGATACAGAGTTCAAATTATGGTCTAATATGGTCAAGAAAATAAAAAGACAAAATTAAACATTTCAGGATAGAAATTGAAATTTTTATAAAAAAGCTAAATTGAAATTATAGAGGAAGAAAAATGCAGTAGCTATAATTAAGAATTTAATATCATGGATTAATTCTAGTGGGAATGGAGCAGCTCCCCTGGGAGTGGGTTGTTATTAATATAAAGCCAGGATGCCCCTCAGATTTCCTTCTCTTTGCATGTGTCTGCTTCTCCTTTGACTTTCTGTGTCAACTTATGACACAGCACGAATGTCCTCACCAGAATCCAGGGCCTTGATCTGGAACTTCTCAGCCTGCAGAATGTAAGCTAAATAAACCTCTTTTCTTTATAAATTACCTAGTCTCAGGTATTCTTTTATAGCAGCACAAAATGGACTAAGACAAATGTCTTTCCAACATGTAAGTGAAATAAAAATATATTCAAACATATAAAAACAGAAAGCATATATCACCATCAGACACAGACAAAAGACCATAAAGTGCTTTTGGCAAATGATGCTTGACAGAAGTTTGGAGATGCAGGAAGCAATATTTGAGGGGACGTTTGGATAATATGAAGTGCTTAAAGTAAAAGTAACAATGTCTTGTAGGGCTTAAATATAGAGAAAATTTCATTCACTAGCATATCAGTTATGCATAGGGGTAAATGGAGTTAAAGTATTCTAAAATCTTTGCATTAGGCCAGGCGCGGTGGCTCACGCCTGTAATCCTAGCACTCTGGGAGGCCGAGGCGGGCGGATCGCTCAAGGTCAGGAGTTCGAAACCAGCCTAAGCAAGAGTGAGACCCCGTCTCTACTATAAATAGAAAGAAAGAAATTAATTGGC